>ML781377.1:171155-235957 GCA_009831015.1 Picea engelmannii | reverse complement strand
TCCAATGAGCTATTACACTGAGAGGTTCCTCCAAGTAATGTGCCCAAAATGACCTCTTCAGTGAATACCATTGACTTATGGCTCAAAATAGTCAAAATCATGGAAATCGTCAGAATGCAACGAAACCAAAGCCAACCTGTGCGAAATGGCTCATAATGATGGAATATGATCATCAATGTAAGCTGGACCCCACAATGCCTCTCAAATACTCCTGTACTCGCTATAACCTCCATCTGGCTACTCTGGTCATCATAACCCTCTGCACTGTGATGATGTCCCAAAGTGGGGACATTACAGGCCCTCTATAATTACTGGGGAAATGGCTCTCCTTTTTCTTTTACTACTTTGTGGTGTTGAAAACTTAATGAGTGAAGTCTTCTTCTAGTCCTTGGGCTGGGGTTCTGGTTCAAAATCACCCCCAAAAAGAAGATACTCCCAACTCCTATCCCTCTTCTGTAATTCTTGAAACACTATGAGTTTGATAAGACTGTGATGGGAGAGTCTACTCTACACCTTGCTAGGTATGGCCTGGACCTAGTGTGTCATCTTTGTTAGACTTTTGTGAAGGTAGAAGGGCAGATTCAGAGGACACCTACCTGTGAAATGATTCATAAGTTTGAAATGGTAAAACATTACTCTACTATATCTTCCTTCACATGTTATGTATACCTGGATGGCTTTGAGAAAACGTTGCCACTTCTCTTCCAAGTAGGATCTAGGGATATCCTTTTTCAAAGTGATACATTTGTGTTCGGGTTTGAGATAAGACCTAAACTCAATATCTTTGATAGTGGTTGACTTGAACCATCTTTCACTAGTCCTTGGCATCTCTGTCACCGCTGCAACAACTGCTTCATCAACCTGTACTTCAATTGTTCCAACTTTGGCTTTGGCTCCGTCAAAGGTCAATGTGGATGCTTCAGCCACGCCTTGATGAAATCCTTGGAGTTTTTCACAAAACCTATAACAACCAACGTCTCTAAACATCTAGCAAATCTCAGGGTGAGATTCGAGATAAGTTATGCCACTGAGCTCCTTCTTGAGCAAATTTCCTCCCCTCTTCATTTGCAATAACAATTGTCAATACCTGCACTACAACAAAATCGGACGTGGGAAGATGTAGTGGCGCTGATAGGGAACTAATTGAAGTTCGGGCGAGGGAAAATGCGTGATATGGAGGAAAAAGATTTGAATGAAAAACCCTTGATAAAGAATGAAAATCCAATCACAGTGATGATTGTGCCATTCGATCAAGACGAAAAAACCACGTGATGGATCAGGTAAAGACAAATGATGTGAGCTTGAGGGGATCGGATCTACTAGATTAGGGTTATTAAATAATCATAACAGACAACAACCACTTGCCCAGATCGTATTATGGTTTGATTTCAGTTGATTTCGGCAACATTTGGGATGATGGTGTTGTGTATCGATGACGGTTTGAGAATCCGATGGGACAGTTTGACCGTTAACTGCCTATGTGCTTTCGACAGCTTAAAACACCTCACACATATCATTTTATCTATTGAAAGAGACAACTTTCGGCAGCTTGGAATACTTTGAGAAAAACGCCTTTAGCTGCCGCAAGTTAAATTTTAGAGTTTTTCTAATAAAAATACAGACTCATCACTTTCTTTGGAAAAGGTAGGTCTAAAGCTCCTCTTAAAAACCTCTAACTCAAAAAATCATTTGTCTAGTGATCCATGTTGTTCCCTACTGAACATAACTTGGAAAATTTTATGTCAAATAAACAGCAAGACCAGCGAGCCATGAACTTCATTATGACACCCACCAATCATATCTGGACGATCAGGTCTCCTATCATTATAGGATACTAACAACATGTATAGGCAAACACTTATACCTTCCCATTTATTTTCTTTTGCAGTTGTTGCACTCTATCTTCTTTCCACAATCCTGTTTCTTGTAAATATTTCTCTAATGGTTCGCAGGAGCCCCAATCCCAGTCTACATGACAAACACATTGAAATTCCAGTTTATATGTAACACCCTTTGTTTTTTTTGTATATTTCAACATTTGCAGTGGTATATAACAAACTTCTATTTTCTGACAGATTTCAAATAAAAATGCATCTAAATTTTTATATCCTAAAGACTCAACTCTTATCTTTTAGCACTCTCTATAACAAATGCATTTATGGAAAATGTTCACAAATACATTAAATTTTTTATATTTCTTATCTCCTATTAATTTTATGTCATCATAATTTTTTATCTTTCACCAGTCCACATTGAAAATGCATGTAAATTTCCAAATTTAATCTTGCACTGTCAACAATTTTTTTACTTTCTTATATACTTTCAAAAAAATAAAATGTTTCCTATATACTTTCCAAAATTAGATGGTGCTCGGCCTGTCAACCATCATTTACTTTTGCCCCATCTTTCAAAATATGCACCTTGCACACAACATTTCCCTCATATACATTTTGCACCAAACACTTCGTTTCATTTACACTTCGACCCCATTTTTCAAAATTTGCTTTATAACCTCCTTGCTACAAATACATATTTCGTATGTATAATTTATTTATTTATGATGACTTTCTATGTCCTAGTTTTAAAAATAACCAATTCGATAATGCTAAATTTGTTGTGTCCAACAACCATTCAAACATTGATAATTTTTTATATTTTTTCAAGAAAAACTAATTCGGGAATACTATGTTCTGCACTCAAAAAACATGTATTTCAACTTTCTAACAACCTACTTGTACTAGGTCACATTTACTCCCATACCAACCTGGCAGGGACTAAGCTTCCATACAACACTTGTTTCAAATGATAATTCATTTTCCTTTCATTTTGACAAAAAAAAAATATTTTACTAATCATTATTCATTATGCAAAGCATTAAATAATATAAACCACAATCTTTCTGTAGTCTTTATTTTCCCTTTTTCTCAATAATCATAATGCAAAAAAATATATATTTAATGACATAAACTAGTTACAAGTTTAATCAATTTTATTTCAAATAATAAGTCATTTTCCTTTGAAAAAGAAATTTTAATTTACTAATCACTATTCATTATTCATTATACAAAGCATTAAATAATATAAACCACATCATTTGTCTAATCTTTAATTTTTTTTTAAATGATAATGCATTTTCCCTACAAAAATATGATTTGTTTTCCTTTCATTTTGAAAAAACATGTTATTGCAATTAAAAAACTCAACCATTTGAATTAGTTGATTAAACTATTTTTTATTATTTAATCATTTAATGAATTAAATTAAAACATGAAAAATTTAAATTTCAAAAAAAAAAAAGTTAAAAAAAGGGTTAAAAGTCAAAACTTCATAGCAATTCCCTCTCCCTAATGTATTCCATTTCAAGTATATAATCATTATTGACCACATATTATGTGACAAACCATTAACATTACATGTTTTTCCTCTCTTCTGTAAAATATATATATATATATATATATATATATATATATATATATATATATGATTCATTTTTCCTTAGTTTTACCCATATTTGACATAACCACACAAGTAATCTGCATCATACATTTAATCTCATTTATTGCAAACAATTATTTATTTTCCTTTAAAAAAATGACTCTTTGTCCGTTGGTTTGGACAAGAAAATTGCCATAAATGTTATACAAATAAATAGTCATTTAAAGATATAAATAAATGGTAGGTTAGCTTCAAGTCATTGGATGTTATAAGTACGAAATAAAAGGAGTAAGTGGAAGGTTTATGTAAATAATTTGGATTTTATTGTAAGACTAGATAAATAACTTATTTTATAGAAAAATAAAAATAAAAATAAGTGAAAGGCTATACAACTGGCATACTAAAATAGGTGGAGGGTTACACAACTAGCATACTCTTAAAGTGAGGGAAATGAAACATTGATGAGAATTAGGTGGTTAAGTTTTTTTAGATGATCTGTGAATAACTAATAGAGAATTCGTTTAACATGTTCCCTGTGAGGATCATCATGCACTACAAGGTGTTTCTGCTATCACGGGGGCTGGTCATTTTCCTTCTTTCACTAAAAAAATTGCATAAAAGAAAATACAATAGATTGTATCCAAGGATTTATTCATGGTCGATAATTAAAAATCTCCACCTTGAGAATGCCCCCAAATCGTGATTTTAAAGATCTTGTTGGGAAATATGGGCCCATTATGTTTTTGCATTCCATTTATCTCCCTATCCTTGCCATTTCTTCTTCGTTTTCTTCCTAATTCATTGACTACCACATGCCGCCGACCACATATTTTACATGTCATGCAAACCACACTAATCATAATCATTATTATTGAACTTTAGATTCTCTATCTACCTGATTTTTGAAAATGGTGGAACCTAATTGGGCAGGCGACTGGTTTAGGCAATGGAGGCACTGGATTGGACGAGGTCGGGCTTAGACAACTGATTCTCCTGGGCAGCATAGATCCCACCTATCTTGCATTTTTTCTATCCGACTCTCCCAAAATACTGCCCTGTTTACCCCTATCCTTAAAATGAAACTGGAACGGTCGTTCCTTCACGGGACAGACTTATCTGCCATCTAGCACCATTGCCCCTATCTTACTGTTTATCCCTATCCTTTTATTGGATTTGGATAGGTCGTTTCCCTTATCCGACATGCTATTCTATCATCTAACTTCACCAAAGTTTACAAACATCTTTCCAGGTCTTTCGTTTATCGGTCAGGACAAACTGTCATCTAGCCCCGCTATGGACTATAGACTTTTCTCCTGGGGTCATATGCTCCTGCCTGACTCTTCTGCCAACTAGTCCTGCCACAAACAACAGACAGCTAGTTCGGGGGCTTAATATCTATTTTTCTTCTATACAATCTTTTTACTCTCTGTCTTCGCACCAACTCTGACCTTTTCTTGGAACAGGCAGGGACCATCTGGGATCTGTTAGGACATCTCTGTCACTCTTCCCACTATTTCGACAGCTTTCACCCTTAGTGGAATCGGCGGACTATTACATGGAGACTCAAAACACAGACGCTCCAGACAGGGTAAATGGGGACACCTGGGACCACCCCGACATCATCGCTTCTATCGACGAAATGATTAGTAACCACTACAAACAAGATAGGCGCACACCTGTTTCCAAGTATCCTGAGCCAGGCTCTACTCTCCACACATCTGTCGTGGGAGACTTTCCATCGGAGCCTTTACCCGTTCTTGAACAAAATTCTTATAAATACTACAGGAACAGTGGAAACCCCCAAAAGACCAGCTTCTACTCCAGACAACCCCCTTCCAATAAACTAAAGCCATAGAGGGTCTGGAAACCCAAAAAGACCCATCCAAAACTAGTCCTGGGAATGGATGTTGGACTGACGGAGGCCTGCAAACCTGGCACTCTGTGCACTTGTTGGCAGGATAACCTACAAAGACAGTCACAATCTGAACTGGACCGACTGGTTAGCTGACTCCTGGAAGCCCCTTATAGGTTACAACCCTAGAATACTCCATCTACAACACGGGTGGTTGGGCTTCATATTCAGGACGCCTGAGGACACTGAATGCATACTGGACATGTTCTGGAAGGTTGGCAATGGAAGCCTCATGCTAAAGAGATGGAGACTCAGCTTCAATCCATCAACTGAGTATTTCTCCTACAGACATCTCTGGGTACTTTTACCTGGACTTCCTCTACAACTCTCGAACAAACAGGCTCTTGAGCTTATTGGATCATCTTTGGGTCGTTTTTTAACTGTTGACACAGCCTCTCTGGCTTCATCCGATAGAAAAATGGCAAAAATTATGGTTGAACTTGATATTCATGCAGGACTTCTGGAGGTCCTAAACATCGACTGGAGAGGCTATCACTTCGCTCAGAGACTAGACTACCTGGGGATCCTGTTCAGATGCTCATATTGCCGCAGGACGAGCCACCTGAGACGGGACTGCTACAAATATCCTCCCTCTGAACTAGAGGCTGATTTATCGGAGGAGGCAGACTTCAACGGCTACGACACACAGACAAAAGCAACAGCAGGGGAGTCTCCACTACAACAGCGAGCACTGTCCACCGAGATACAAGATGACACATTGGTGAGTAAAATAAAGTCTTATTACCCCTCGCTTTACAGATCTCTCTCAGCCTGGGAGAGACTCACTATAAACTCACAGGCCACATCTATCTTGCAACCGGATCTGGCCATTGACCCTACAAACACTCTAGACTTGCCCCCTCTCCATGCTCATTTAGATGCCTTGACACCCACAAACCTTCCAATAAGGCCGCTTGGGACTGTTCCAGCCGACCCTTCCCCCTCCTCGCATAACCTCTCTCCTCTCATCGAACACTCTCCTACAACACACACTGCGGACTTTGCAAATCCGGTAAGAGAATACACCTACACCCAGCCTTCCTCCCCCTCGCACAATCCCTCTCCTCTCAACGACCATATTCTTACTCAACACTTTGGTGATTCTGCACTCCTGGTAAGAGAACACCCCCCCCGGGCTACTCAGAACAACCCTACTCGGCACGGGATCTGGATGAAATGATACAAACCATTGAACCAGCACCCACCCTACCATTTGACTCGATCCCTATTCCGCTTTACCTAGGAAAGATTCTTATCCCACCCTCGACCTCCACAGTCAATAAACCATCGACCTCTGGCGTGAAACAGAATTCAGATACAGCTCCCTCTTGGTCCAGAGGTTTGGGCACAGAGCTCTCACCGCTCAAAACGCACAGTGCGAGGAAAAAGGCAAGCGCTGATGGTTTAAACACTGCCTCTCAATCTTCTGAACAAAATATCCGGGCACTTAGAGGAATAAAAGCCCAGGCACGGGCAAAATCATGATTATTATCTCCCTCAACATCAGAGGAGTTGGAGGACTCCTGAAACAAGCCTCCCTGCGACGTCTTCTAGACAAAATCAGACCATCGGTTCTACTTCTACAAGAAACGCTCGTAAAATCCGAAGTTGCAAGAAGTTTTCTTACCACACTCAGACCTGATTGGATGGTCTGCGCGACAAACTCGGTTGGCAACTCAGGTGGACTCTTGGCGGCATGGGATCCACTACATTTTGACTTCTCACCGACGCTTAGTCCTGGTGGCATTCTTCTAACAGGTACCTGCTTTGAACTCAATACTTCTTTGACACTGCTCAACACATACGGCCCCTGCACGGACCGCAGATTTTTTTGGGAAAAACTTGACAGCATTGGCCTTCTAGCTATAAATGATATCATCATAGCCGGAGATCTAAACTTCACGCTTAGTTCAAAGGAGATCTGGGGCGATAGAGAAAAGACAGGCCCTCTAGTGCACTACATATCATCTCTTTTCACAAAAAACGCACTGGTGGATCTGGAACCCGCTGAATACTTGCCCACTTGGCGTAATGGGAGATCGGGCTCCTCCGGCATTGAAAAACGACTTGATCGTTTCCTGGTATCTGAAGAACTGCTAAATCCAAATTACAAAGCTCGGGCCTGGGTAGACCTGCCCTATCTATCCGATCATACCCCAATCTGCCTTCAGATTGGAGCAGGGATTTCGGGAAGGAGTTACCCCTTCAAATTCAACGCAGCTTGGTTAGAGGAGCCGGCCTTTGTACAGTTGGTAAATTCTGTTTGGACTGACTCGTCCCTTTCCCTACCTGGGGATGCACAGGGCACAATTGTTAGCAAACTTTACAACCTAAAACAAAGCACAATTGCCCGGCTGAAACAAAAAAAAGCACTTGAGAACACCAAGCTAAAGTGTCTCGAACAACAATTACTCCATTTACATAGTACAAAAGATCAGACTGACCAGAAGACTGATATTGATGCTACCATACATTCATTAGAGGCTAACAGAGCAAACATTCTCCTAGAAGATGAGGAAAGATGGCGGATAAAAAGTAGAGCGCTCTGGCTCACTAGTGGGGACAGCAACACCCGCTTCTTCCACCGTTTTGCCAGCCACCGCAGAAATAAGAAGATCATTTGGGAAATAGAGGAAGAAGATGGAAACATTGCACATAGGACAGAGGACATCAAGAAAGCGGCTTACTCGCACTATAAGACTTTTTTTCAAGCTGATCCACATATCTCCATACAGGAACAGATAGACACAGCACTACTTTTCCCACAGATGGTAACCGATGAGGATGTGAGAGCATTGGAAACCCCCTGTACAAAAGAGGAAATCCACCAGGTATTAAAAGGTTTTAAAAAATAAAAAAGTCTCGGTCCTAATGGATGGACTGTGGAACTCTATCTTCATTTTTTCGATTTAATGGGACAAGATTTGCTAGAGGCTATAGAGGATTCGAGAACCAGGGGGCTGGTAAACAAACATTTAAACTCCACTTTTATCGCCCTGATTCCAAAACAGAACCTGCCCCGACATTTCTCGGATTACCGACCAATCTCGCTGTGTAATCTCAGCTACAAGATTATAACAAAGATCATTGCAAACAGGATTCGCCCTATACTCTCCCGGGCTCTGGCAGAGGAGCAGCTTGGCTTTCTTAAGGGAAGACAAATACTTGACGCCATAGGCACAGCACAGGAGTGTTTACACAGCATAAAAACAAAAAACATTCCTGCTATTCTCCTTAAACTGGACCTCAAACAGGCATTCGATTGTATTAACTGGAATTATCTACATCTTATCCTACTCCAGTGCGGATTTGGGGCAGCCACAACAAACTGGATGATGGGTTGCATAACTTCAGCCAATCTGGCAGTTTTAATAAATAGCGAGGCAACCAAAGCTTTCCATAGCGAAAGAGGTCTCCGATAGGGCTGTCCTCTCTCACCTTTACTTTTCATTCTGGTCTTAGAAAGCCTCATCATCTTATTAGAAAGGAGTAAAATAGCTGGCAAACTTACCGGAATCAAAGTATCTAGACTGACTCATATTTTGCATCTACTTTTTGTAGATGACGTGATTATCATGACATCGGACTCCTTGTCTGAATGGACAGAAATTTTAAATGTGCTAAATGTTTTCTGCTCTGTTACAGGATTAAAAATAAATTTGCAAAAATCATTGTTCTTGGTCACAGGTGCAAGGGGAGCGATCCTGTCGGAGCTGAAAACTCTATTCGGCATTGATTCTCGAGACCTGGAGGCGGGTTTCAACTATCTTGGATACTATATCAAACCATCTGGCTACAAAGCAAAGGACTGGAGCTGGTTATATGAAAAGTTTGAGCGCAGAATTCAACACTGGTGTAACAGATGCTTATCAATGGGCGGCAGATACATTTTGATCAAGGCTGTACTGGAAAGCCTCCCGATATATTGGATGGCTCTGGCACACATCTCTCAATCTGTGCTAAAGAAACTTCGTCAACTGATATTTACCTTTCTCTGGAATGGCAGCAAGCAAAGAAGAGGATTACATCTCTGTGGGTGGAAAGCGCTCTCAAAGCCAAAAGCTTTAGGGCGCTGGGGACTGAGAAATCTGCACCTTTCCTACCTTTCTCTCTCGGCAAATACGCTTTGGCGTATATTGATGGTTCCCAGCATTTGGAACAAACTGATTAAAGACAAATATCTCTCCCACCTACTGGTCCACTCCTGGCTCAGATCCGTCACTTTTACTCCACAAGGGGGCTCACAAACGTGGAAACACCTTCTAAAATCGCTACCAATCCTCCTTCATTGGATAACGTGGCTGTCGGGCACTGGAACTGCAATCGAAATTGGCAAAGATGATATCCTTGGCATGGGTGAAAAGGCCCAACTCTCTCCTAGATTGCTGGGGCGGCTGCACTCTATAGGATTACATTATCTCTTTCATTTAAAATCCCCTCACAATAGAAATTCACTTGGTGAATCCTGGGTCACTAGCTCCTCGTTGTCTCTTGACAGTGAGCTTTCGGCTGAATGGAACAATTACACATTCCATCTAAATGAAGCCGACATACATCTACAGGAGAGACCTGACACACTTATCTACATGGGAGGCGATAAATCTGGGATCATATCTGTCAGGAACATCTACAAAGCTTTGGCAGAGGTTGTCTGGCCAATTCGGGATCAGACCTGGCGCACCCGACTATGGAAATGGAACTGCCCACTGAAACTCAAATTATTCACCTGGTTATTGACGGAAAATAAAATCCTAGTCTGGGATACTCTTCAGAACCGGGGTTGGTCAGGACCAAACCGTTGCATACTTTGCAAGGAGGACAACGAAACTACACACCACCTCTTTGTGAGCTGCCACTTTTCTCGGCAAGTTTGGCACCAGGTCAATACATCTCTAAAATTAACTGAACAGTGGCATGGATCAACGATTTTCTCTTGTTTCAATTATTGGTGCAAAAGAAAACAGCTTTACCCTTGGCTGCCAGCCACCGTCTGCTGGAATATCTGGCTGACAAGAAATGCAGCCATCTTTGATGATATTACCCCCTCGGTAAATTTGGTGACTAAACTTATTCTATCAGCTGTCAACCGACTCACCAACCCCACCACGAATCAGAAACTTTGCAGATCTTCTAAAACTCTTCCCTATGACAAAGCCATAGCCTGGTTCGATGGTGCAGCACAAGTAGATGGATCTCTTTGCGGGGAGGGAGGCCACTTTATCATTAATTCTCACACTTCCTACAGATGGACTCTCAATGGCGGTCAAGGCACCAACACAAAAGCTGAACTTCTGGGGGCATGGGCTTCCCTTATCCTGGCACAAAGACTGAGCATACAAGACTTGCATCTTCTCAGAGACTCAAGAGTCATAATCGACTGGTTAAATGATAAGACAAAACTCCGATCAGCCGCCCTGGAATGCTGGCAACTAGAACCATTGAAGCAAAAAACTCATCAAGAATCTTTCCGCATCTCACATCTACAGGGAAGACAATGTCATTGCGGACCACCTTTCAAAAAAGGCCTTATCCCAGCCTCGCGGTCTCATTACCTTCACCAGATGGGAGGATGGACACGAGGGCCTCACAATACTGGGCTAGATCGATGTATCTATATTATAGATTTTAAAAATAGAGGAAGTCCAATCTGGATTTATAACAGGCTGTCTGCTGCAAACAACTTATCCACCTGTGAAAACATGTAACAGAGCATATTAGGCTGCGTATTGTAGTTTATCTTTGACAGGCCGAGTTGCTTCCATATGAGTACAGGTCATGATCACAGGTTTCTGGAACAGCTCCACTGTATTTTGCATCAGAGATTGGGCTAGATCGATGAATCTATATTATAGATTCTAAAATTTAGAGGAAGTCCAATATGGATTTATAACAGGCTGTCTGCTGCAACTTATCCACCTGTGAACACATGTAACAGAGCATTTCAGGCTGCGTATTGTGGTTTATCTTTGACAGGCCGAGTGCTTCCATATGAGTTTTTTTTCACAGGGCAGCGAGCTGATACAAGATTTTCTTCACAGATCCATGTTTTGATGGCAACTGAAATCTATGATTTGTAAAAAATTTATAAACTTCTGATTATAAAAGAGAAACTTTTATCGTGGAAAAAAAAATCTGAAGGGATGATTATTTTCCTTTGAAAAATCATTTTTTTCTATGGTAACCCTTGTATCTGAAGGACGATTATTTTCCTTTAAAAATGATTCTGATTCTTTTCCTTTAAAAAATGATTTTTTCTATGGATCCACGCAAATCACGTGTTATGGCTCTTTTATCTGATAGGAGGATTCTTTTACTTTAAAAAATAATTTTTTCTATGGTTTTGACAATACATTCGGTGTTACGAGTGATGATGAAAAATTGATGGCATTGAATGACATAAAGTCATTGAGTAACATAAATAAATATTAGCGTGCCTTGAAAGTTGTTCCATGATCTAACTTTCAAAATGATGAAATCACATTAGATATTTATGAGTAAGTGGAAGGACCATGCAAAGAATTTGGATTCGATTTCAATTTAAAGAAAGATTATTTTTATTATTTATTTTTTTAAGTGCGTGTGAGTGAGCCAAAATATAAGTGAGTGGAATAAATTGGGTTTTTTTTTTTTATCGATGTGTTTTTTAAATGATATTTACATTCATTGCAATAAGGATATTTACATTAATTGCAATATCTTTGTATTAATATGAGATTTTTTTGCATAGTAGAGGGGGAATTTATATTCACTACACAATCAATCAACCACTATGTTAGTAGGAATCACCACTCCCTTATGGTTATCCACATTAGTATTTGGATTGCGGTATTTTGGAGCCTATATGGTGTTGTGGGCCACATTGTCAACCAATGCAGGATTAATTTATTGTATAGAGATGTATTTATGTCCTAGAAATAACTGCAAGACACATAGAATTTAGACGTTTCCAACTTAGTAATGGGTATTTTTCTAGAAAGACATGTAAAAAAGGTATTGTGGAGTATTACTAGTGAGATTTTGTTTATTTATTTTTAGCATGGAGTGAGCAGGGAAGAATGAGCAACAAGGATATTCACACGCAACCAATCAACCATTATGGTATTCATAATAATATGTGAAATAGTGTGTATTTAATGACATAGGCTACATCACGGGTTTAAACATGGTTATTAGCTTGACAAGAACCCTCCAAAGCTCTCTTTTTTAAAGGTTGTATTTAGTGGTCGTTTCTACATTTGTTTCAAAAAGTGTTGCTCCCAATATTGCCATATTTTTAGGTCACGGCCTAAACGTTCTACCTTTTGGCCTTTTCCGAGCATATTTTTGGACCATTTTTTTCTTGAAATCCATCCAAAAATTGTTGAAAATGCATACTTGAGTTGTTGGGACTGTAGAATCCAAGTGCCCCAGGGGTTTTTCAGAGTTAAAGTATGCAGATTTTCAAAGATCCTCATAATGTTGTTTGTAATTCTGGAAATAAATCGTGTAAGGAGTTTTTGAAACATCCAACGTTTCAACTGGACACTTCACCCATCGTCGGAGACTATTGAAACAATAAGATTAGGTTTTTCAAGGTACTAAATCCATTTATATATTAAAAAAATAGTTTGAGCAATGGAAAATTGTAATTTCTCCAAGAATTGTATAGTTAGATTCTAGTGATAATTTCCAAAAAAAACAAAAAGTAAAATGTTTAGACTACACATATTTTTAATCTCTATTACTTCAAAAGATGATTATTTTTCCTTTAGTTTTAATAGACATGAACCACATTCATTTTCCTTTAGAAAAATGATTCATTTTTCTTTAATTTTGATAATACTTTATGCATTTAATGACATAAACCACATTACAGATTTAATCCAATTCATTTTCTTTTGATTTTGAATTTTTTTTTGCTTCATTAGTAATTATATAAAACAATGTGTATTTAATAAAATAAACCATATCATAAGTTTAATTTCTTTTATTTCAAAGTATGATTCATTTTCTTTTGGTTTTAACGAGATTTTTGTTTTATTAGTCATTATACGAAGCATTGAATGATATTAACTACATTCATTTTTATTTAAAAAAATAATATTTTTCCTTTACTTTTGACAAGACCTTTGTTTCACCACTCAATAATTCAAAAAATTAAACATCAATAATCCAAAAAATTAAGCATTACATTACATAAACCCATCACGGGTTTATTCTTGTTTATTAAAATAATAATTCATTTTCCTTTGGTTTTGACCAGAGTTATTTTAATATTCATTATGAATGACATAAATCACATCACTTGTTTAGTCTTCTTTTTTTTTAATTGCAAAAGATTATTCATTTTCCTTTCGTTTTTACAAGACCTTTTTAAAAAAAACAGCTGTGGGATATAGAACAGGAGGATGGCATTACATATCATGCCCAGGAAGATATCAAAGCGGCTGCAGTTAATCATTTCAATGCTTTTTTTCAGGTACCTATTGAACCAAGCCTCAATGCACAAGTGGAACTAGCGGGCCGATTCCCTAATATGGTGACAGCTGAAGAGGCACTTGCACTGGAATCACCCAATACAAAGGAGGAAATTATGTCAGTTCTCAAGGGCTTCAAAAAAGAGAAGAGTCTTGGTCCCGACGGTTGGTCGGTTGAACTATACCTACATTTCTTTGACATTATGGGGCAGGATCTGCTGGACGTCGTGGAGGATGCTCGGTCGAGGGGGGTGATCAATCCATTGCTAAATAGCACCTTTTTAGTCTTGATTCCTAAATCAAATCATCCTAAACAGTTCAAAGACTTTCGTCCCATTTCTCTTTGCAACTTATGTTATAAACTAATATCTAAAATTATTGCCAACAGAATCCGCCCCATACTTTCCAAAGCACTTTCAGAGGAGCAGCTCGGCTTCTTGAAAGGTAGACAGATACTTGATGCTGTTGGTGTCGCACAGGAATGCATTCACACTTTAAATTCGAAGAAGCAACAAGCCATCCTTCTCAAGCTGGATCTCAAGCAGGCATTTGACTGTGTCAATTGGAACTTTTTGCACCTTATTCTTTTGCAGAGTGGCTTTGGGGTAGCAACTACCAACTGGATTTTAGGCTGTATCTCCTTAGCTACTATGGTTGTTCTAATCAACGGGGAACCCACCAAATCTTTTCGATGTGAGAGGGGGCTTCGACAAGGATGCCCGCTATCACCTCTCCTTTTTATCTTCACCCTTGAAGCACTCAGCATCCTTCTCAAGGCTAGTCAAGCAGAGGGCCATCTATCTGGAGTAAATTTCTCGGGACTGTCAAACATCTTACATATTCTCTTTGTAGATGATGTGCTTATTTTGACAAAGGCCAATCTTTCGGAATGGACACTTTTACACTCAATCTTACATACTTTCTGCACAGCTTCGGGACTGGTGATAAATCTACATAAGTCTCTCTTCCTGCTTTAAACACACAGGAGCATATCTTAACAAACTTGCAAAACTTATTTGGCATTGAAGTAGCAGATCTAAAGAAGGGGTTTTCCTACCTAGGATTTTATATCAAACCCACCAGATACTCTAAAACTGATTGGTTGTGGTTACTTGATAAATTCGAGAGCAGAATCCATCACTGGTGTAACAAGCATCTATCCTTGGGAGGGAGATATATTCTCATCAAAGCAGTACTGGAGAGCCTTCCGGTCTACTGGATGGCGCTAACAAACTTCCCGACCACTGTTCTTAGCTCGATTCGTAAATTGATTTTCTCTTTTCTGTGGACTGGCAGCAAATTGACAGGATACCATTTATGCAAATGGGAGGTTATCTCAAAACCGAAGAAAATGGGCGGCTGGGGCCTTAAGAATCTACCTTTCTTCCAGAGGGCACTCTTGGCAAACACCTTATGGCGCATCCTCATGAAGCCCGGTCTCTGGAGTAAGGTTATAAAAGAGAAATATTTTCCACAGATTCCGGTTCATCTCTGGCTCAGATCGACCACTGGGAGACGCATTAAAGGTTCCCTTACTTGGAGAAATCTATTAACAACCCTCCCCATCATTCTCCAATGGCTCTCGTGGCAGCCTGGAAACGGTTTTCAAATTGAAGTGGGCAGGGACGTCATGCTGGGACTGGGCAAACTCGCCTTACTCTCAACAAATCTGCTGGAACATCTTCACAGAAAAAACATTTACTTCCTTTTTCAATTGAAATCGGCTCAGAGCGGGGGTCACATAAGCGACTGTTGGCTCAGGAGTGAGGAACTTGAATTGGATGCAGCTCTGGCAGGCGAATGGGATGGCTTTACACGCAGGCTGGTGGAATCGGGTGTTCGATTAATGAATAGACCCGACTTGCTCTTGTGGACAGGTGGGGACAGGTCTGGAGATCTTACTGCAAAAAATGCTTACAGTGCTCTGGCAGCCAAGAGCTGGACTTTAATTCCTGAGCGTGGGCATGGAGCGATCTGGAGGTGCAAGGTTTCACTCAAGCTGAAACTATTCGCCTGGCTCTTAATCGAAAACAAGCTCCTGCTGTGGCCGAATCTCCAAGCTCGGGGTTGGGAGGGTCCCAGTCGATGTTGTCTATGCAATACAAGTGGAGAAATGAGTGCACATCTATTCATAGACTGCTCTTTTTCCAGATCTGTTTGGAAGCTCATCTCCCCTGCACTCTCGCCCTCATCCACTTGGACAGGTACCAGTCCATCAAATTTCTTTCAGAACTGATCGCGGGCCACATCCAATCAGGTAAAGATACCAATCCTCCTTTGCTGGCTTATATGGAAGAACAGGAACGTAGCTTTGTTTGAGGATAAACCACCATCAGTGCACGGAGTGGCCTGCTCCATTTTCGTTGAGATAACAGTAGATAGAAATCAGACACCTTTTTCAACACCTAGCAGACCCGTCTTTACAGTTCCACTTGATAGAGTGGTGGCCTGGTTCGATGGAGCGGCACAACAAAATGGATTATACTGTGGAGCTGGTGGAAAGATAACCTTAAACCCTCAGACGTGTTACCGGTGGACTCTAAACTGCGGGCAAGGATCCAATATGAAAGCTGAACTCATGGGAGCATGGGCGTCTTGTACTCTGGCAAGCCGATTACATATAAGTGAGCTTTTACTGCTTGGCGACTCCAAAATTACTATTGATTGGTTGAACGGACGTGCCGACTTCCATGTTGCTAACTTGATGAGCTGGAAGGAGAGAACTCGAGAAGCGACCCAACTACTCAATCATATTACTTTCACCCACATCTACAGAGGAGACAACATGGAGGCTGATATTCCTTCAAAAAAAGCTCTATCTTTGCCTTCGGGACATATTCTCTTTACAAGATGGGAAGAAGGTAATGAGGGACCCACCTCGAGGATCAATCTTTGAAAGCCTGGACATGCGAGCAGCCCGTCCTTGGAATTTGATTCTGGACCTGATGAGACTAGTTCTCCTTTTTGGTTTTGTGTAGTATGTTTTGACTCTTCGGCAATATGCTTGTATATCTTCGTTGATTAGATCTGTTATATCAGACTTGTATACTTTTATATCCTTTTGAATATAAAGCATATTTTTTCTCGTTGAAAAAAAAAGACCTTTTATACTAGTCGTTATGTAACACATTGGGCATTGATTGATATATGGAAAAATGTTAGGTTAGCTTTAAAAAGGTGGATATAGGGTTGGAATTTCATATTCACTTCTACTTATAAATAAAATTTTGATGATGTTGATTTGTGAAGTTCAAAGAATTCAACTATTTTTATTACTTTATTAAGTTATTCATTATCAATCAATTTTTTGATAATTTGTATTAAAAAATTGAAAGTTTTAATCTGTAATTTTTTTTTTGTATTTGCATTTCATTTCATGTGTATTATTATTGACTATATATTACGTGACGGATCACTGACATAACGTGTTTTTCCTCTTTTATATGAAAATAATATTTTTTTCCTTTTAAAAAATTATTCCTTCTCTTTTGGTTTGGACAAGACACTTTGTTCTACTGTACCATTATAAAAAACAATTTTCATTGAACTTAGATAAAAAATTACCACACCCAAAATGTATCCTATTTAAGAAAAGAGGGAATCTTTTGGTATTGTTGCCATAACATTTTCTCTCAAACTTTGTTTGGGGTCCTCTTTATTTTCCACTGAATTGGGGTCCTCTTTATACTAGAAGAAAGGTCTTGGAAAGATATTAAAAAAAAAATTAGTTGAAACCAAATTTGTATTTATAAAATGGGTTGTGTCGAAGCAACCACTTATTACATAGTGCTAAATTTTAGCAAGCTTGGGCATTTATCTAAGGTTAAAAAAGGAGTCATACAACACATCAAAAGGTTGAAGGAGGATGTAATAGAGATAACAACGTTCCAGAATTTCTTGCATGAAAATATTTTAACAAACTGCTTACATAACAAGATACAAAACAAAACATTTCTAGATCGGATTACGAGTTTGGCTTCTTATCACCACTCTCTATGCACCTGAAGAAGATTTTTTCTGCTTTACTACTATAGTCCAAGATTTTTTTCTTTTTGATGACTTCAGTGCCTCTCCCTCCATTCCTGGCATGCCTTGATCTAGGTCTGTAGGTTCATGTTGTTCAAGATCTCCCCATCTTCTTCCTGGTCCGTCCATCTTACCTTTTGGGCAAGATACGAGGAAGTAGAATAATCCTTTTCCACTGAATCATGTGGTGCCACATCAAGATTTTTGGATGCTTCCTGGTCCATATTTGGGTGGATAAAAACTTCCTCTTTCACAAGATCATGTGGATCCACGTCTTGATGTTTGGAAGGGGTGTCCATGTTTTCTTCTGATGTTGATTTCAGCTCATCCATGAGTAGATCTAGGGCATATGGGTCATCCTTGATAATCATTTGGTGTTCTTCCTTGGCACCATACCACCAAGTTTATTTATGCTAGAGTTTATTGGCTTGCCTTGGCGTGTTCGAGAAATGAGTTTCCTTATGCCCTATTTCAAAACAAGCTCTGCAATGAAAAGATACATTTTCATAACCTAACTTTTGATACCAAGAGGAGTTTTCACCTATCAGGATTATTTCAGCCAGAAACCCTATGTTGAAATCCATTTCCACACATATGTGAGCATAAGTGGTAATACTGTAATTTTATGTTTCCTCACTTCTATAGTGGAATTTCCCAAGAGTGTTTTTGATGGCTCAAAGAGAGGGTAAACCCCAAAGGTGAAGAGGCAAATTTGGAAGTCTTACCCAAACTGGAGCCGAGGACAAGGTATATGTCATTGGATCAAAGAAAGGAATCCATGGTTTCGTGCATAGACCATATCTTCCCTAGAACCAAGGACATGTTTGTAATACCAAACCCTTATCATCATCATTATCAAACATCACAATAAAAAACTCTTTTGCGCATGGGAAAATAAACACTTCTCCTTTAATCTTGGGTTGCTATAGATATGAAATCCATTTGTGCAAGTCGACTAGACATGGCCACAAATTGATGAATAGGCATATTAGAGTAGTTGAACTATATATCATTTCCTTAGATACAACATATTTCACCAAAGGAATAGTGATAGCCAGAGCTTCTTGAGCCATCAAACTATTAGAAGAACATTGCACAATGTCTCTGAAAGAGGGCTTACCAAGATTTCCAAAGGAGGGAGGCAAGGAGTAGGAGCCCATAGAATGCATAGGATATACATTCAAAATTGAAACATAGTTGTCGAGGAAAGAAGACACAATCGTCATAGAGGAAGACGTCGTCATTGAACCCGTAATGTTGAGAGGGTCATCATTGGCTACAAAATTGGTCACAGCAGAGGAAGAATGGTCAGCCATGCCAAGCCTAGCCATCGAGAGGTTGAGGCCGCAACCATTAGAGATCATGAGTCAGGTCTAGGAGAGTCCATGGCTAGGGTTAAACCCTATCTGATGCCACCATGGAAGTCGAACGCAAAGCTCAAATGTGAGAGTATAAGAGTGTTCTTAATCTACCCTGCATTATGGAAAGATATACAACTTTCATGTTATATGTTTTTTTTTATCCCTTGCAAATTTTCTACAACATGCATTTTACCACTACATGTGGAAAAGAAAATTTCCATAGATGTTTTTCCACGTAGCATTATAAAATGTATTATGCAAAAAATGCTTAAGGAATTAGAAAAATAACATAACATAAAAGTTGTAGATATTTTCCAAACCTTTTTTCTCATATAAATATTGCCCAAAATGGATGGCAGGATCAAAATTTATGGCAAAAATACCAAAAGATTCCCTTTTTTCTTAAATAGGATACATTTTGCGTGTGGTAGTTTCTTATAAATAAATTATATAAATAAATGTTAGGTTATATTTAATTCATTAGATGCCATAATGATCTAGGTGGATATTGTTGGTCACCCACATTTTCCAACTGAATCAAAAAAGTTTTCTGGCAATTTTGGTAATTTACTATTTTTAGCAGTTTTTCGGGTCCTGAAACTTTTGAAGCCGTTTTGATGCCCTAAACGACGTTTTTTGGGAAAACGGGGAGCAACATGGGAGTTCCTTTAATGTTATTCACACAAAATTTGTATTCCTCGGATAGATCTTTCAAACGAGGTATTGAGTGCGTCAAACGAAGATCATATGCAAAAGTTATGACCCCGAGAAGTTGATGTACTGACTTACCCAAACGAGGCCCACATGACTTTTGGCGCTTCATCTCCTAGGGTTAGGTTTTTGGATGTCTAGGGTTTTTGACATTCCTTTTTATTGTAAAAAAGGCCTTCAAAGCCTCATTGTAACTATCTTCTTGCGAATGAGTGCAGCTGTCACATCTCTTCTTAGAGATAAGCCGCCACCATTCCAGCAAGCTTGTTTTCCGCTGCATTTTACAGTTTCAGCTTATTTCCTTATTGAATAGAAAACCAGTTTTATTGTATCTTTGTTATTTTGTGTTAAGCACCTCTTAAAAATCTGTAGTCATTTAGTTATGCTCATAAAATCTGGATCAGTGGTATCAGAGTAGTCTTCTCCTTATCGTCTTAATGCATGTCCCCAACGAGGTCGGAGTACAAAGAGTTGGGTCTCGAGCTTGTTTCTCTTGAGGAAAAAATCTCTCGCACACCCAAGCAACCTCTCATGGCAGGAGAAAAGAAAGATGACGGGATATAAGATCCTTTCAAACTGTTGATTGAGGAATCCCTCACGCAATAGAGGAACGAGATGATGGATAGTTTCATGCAAATCCTTCGGCGGATACCAACAGGCGACGCATATTCTTCAAGTGGAGGCGTTGCCCCTTTCAAGGTACAAATAAAATTCGATATTCCTATATTTTAAGGTCAGATAGACGCAGATGCTATAAATAAGTGGTTGAATCTACTAGAAGGGTATTTTTCTGTCCATAACTTTTCGAATAGAGAAAATATTACTTTTGCGCTCCTCAAAGTCGTTCCCCATGTCAAAGATTGGTGGGAAACTTTCTGTGAGAAAAAGGAAACAGAGGAACCCTCATTATTTACAGTCACGGCCACCTGGGAATCCTTCAGGGATGCTATTAAGGAACAATACTACCTTGTCATGAGTTATGACGACTTGTATACCAAATGGACCACACTGTGGCAAGAAAGAGACCAAGCAATGCCAAATTTCACAAATATCTTCCATACCTTGCACACCAAGTTGGGTATCAAAGATTCAGAGAAACATCTGGTGCTCAAGTATCATGGTGCTCTGCAAAGATACATCCAGACCAAAATGGAATTTATAGACATCTCATCCTTGAGCATGGCCTATCGATATGTCGTCAAAATCGAGCAGAAACTCAAACAAAAGACGTGGAAATTTGGGCCTGGGAACCCCTCACAACAAAATCCAGGAAAGGGCGGCCCCAACCCACAGAACAAAGGACAAACAAATGTATGGAAGACTGCCTTTAATTCAAAGGAAGGCCTTTTTGAATGGTTGGTCATGCCCTTTTATTTGACAAATGCCCCAGCCACATTCATGAGGATGATGGACAATATCCTGCGACCATTCACCAATACTTGTGTAGTGGTATATCTGGATGACATTCTCATTTACATCAAGACTTGGGACGAACACTTGCAGCATATTCAACAGGTTTTGCACACCCTGCGGCAACACAAGCTATATGCCAACTTGGAAAAATGCTCCTTCGGCATGGACAGGGTACATTACCTGGGCTATATAGTTGATTAGCATGGCGTACATGTGGATCCAGCCAAGATAAAAGTCATTCGTGACTGGCCAGCCCCAACCACACTCACTGAGCTTCGAAGCTTCTTGGGCCTTTCCAATTTCTACCGCAGGTTCATGTTGGGATTCTCCCATATTGCATGGGCCCTCAGCCAAATAACCAGGGGTGGTGGTAAGGCGAAATTTGCGTGGGGCCGGTCTTAACAACAAGCGTTCGATGATTTGAAGCAACGCTTGTGGTCAACCCCAGTACTTTCACTACTAGACCTGCAACAACCCTTTGAGATCGAGACAAATGCTTCAGATTATGTTGTGGGCATTGTTCTCACTCAGCACGGCCACCCCATGGCCTATCATAGTGAGACACTATCATATGTTGTCTATAAGTACCCTCCTTATGACAAAGAAATGTACTCCATTGTGCAAGCCTGTTGCCAGTGGAGATAGTCATCCACACTGATCATAAGCCACTGCAGTTCATGGTAGACACAAGGAAAATTGCAGAATGATTGCCATCAAAAGTGGTCCACATACTTGCAACAATTCCTCCTCAACATCAAGTATAAAATAGGAAGCACCAACCGTGTTGTTGATTGCCTCAACAGATCGCCAGTCGTGACACTCACCACAGTGCTAGACTATTGTAGCCATGAGACCTCTAGATGGACCCAACTCTATGTGATAGACCCGGACTTCGCCACCACCTACCAAATGTTGGGTGCAAACGCAGTTGTCGATAATTTCCATCTTCAAGATGGGTTGTTGTGTCATCTGGGCCATATATGTGTTCCATCAAGCAAGCGAGTGAAGATGATTTGGGAAGCCCACTACAGTCAGGTGGCAGGACACTTTGGCGTCAAAACGACAGTGGCGATGCTACAAAAACATTTATACTGGCCGAAACTTTGACAGGGGGTCAGCAAGTATATCAGGTCCTGCACTGCCTACATTATTGCCAAACCGACCACTAAGAAACAGGGCATGTACACCCCTTTTCCTACTCCTGACAGGCCATGGGAATCCATATCAATGGACTACATGTTGGGCCTCCCATCCACCAAGTGGGGAAATGACTGTGTTTTTGTGGTTGTTGATCACTTTTCTAAGATGGCGATTATGGTTTCCTGCAAGAAGAGCATCACAGCAAAGGCCACTGCCAAGATCTTCTTTGAACAAGTCTGGGTGCATTTTGGAATCCCACAAACCATTGTCTCAGATCAGGACAATCAATTTCTCATCACATTATAGTCGAGCCTTTGGTCATTGCTGGACACCAATCTTACCAAATCCATGACCTTCCACTCCCATACAGATGGTCAAACCGAGGTCGTAAATCGAATGATTGTGCATATCCTTCACATGTATAATTCCAAGCACCCTCGCACATGGGATGAGAGCCTTCCCTATGTCCAGCATAACTTCAATCGAGCCCTGCATAGCTCAACCGACCACAACCCCTTTCAGGTGGGGTTGGGATTCCAACCATTGGGTCCCATAGATGTTTCACTTCCCCTTGTGGTTACCTCGACCGACTCATCTCCTACTCCAACTGAAGTTGAAAAATCCACCCAGTTCATTGAGCAGATCTATCACATCTTCCAACATGTTCAGGATATCCTACAGAAGTCCAATGACAATTACAAACAGCTCCATGATCAAAATCGGGTGCCACATAAGTTTCAGGTGGGCGACAAAGTTTGGTTGCACTTGCAGAAAGAATGCCTTACAAGACCCCATCGGAAGCTTCGCCCACTCTGTTATGAGTCATACACCATCACCAAGTTTGTGGGGGATAATTATTTTGAGCTCAACATTCCTCCTTTTCTTGGCCTGCACCCAGTGTTCAACGTGGATCTTCTTCGCCCTTATCTCCCACCATTATTTGACATCTCAGAAGTAGCAGAACAACTAACACCAACAGAGCTCAACCCTGACTACATACAACAGGCATCTCGTGATCAAATTGTGGACACACAGATCAAGGGCACTCGACAACAAAGGATCCATCTTTATCGAGTCGTCAAAGCAGGGGAGTGCCTGCACCAAGGCAAGTGGCTCACCCGGGGCCAAATTCAGCAGAAAATTCCTCATCTGATGGCGGAACTCAACGCAATGGAGACCATTGCTTCCTAAGGAGGGAGGATTGATCCAGGTGGATATCGGTGGCCACCCACCTTTTCCAACTGGCTCAAAATAGTTTTCTGGCAATTTTGGTAATTTACTATATTTAGCAGTTTTTCGGGTTCTCAAACTTCTGGAGCCGTTTTGAGGCCCTAAACGACGTTTTTTTGGAAAACATGGAGAAACATGGAAGTTCCTTCGATGTTTCTCACACAAAACTTGTATTCTTCGGATAGAACTTTATAACAAGGTATTAAGCGTGTCAAACAGAGATCGTATGCAAAAGTTACGACCCCAGGAAGTTGATGTACTGACTTACTCAAACGGGGCCCACATGACTTTTGGCGCTTCATCTCCCAGGGTTAGGTTTTTGGCTGTGTAGGTTTTTTGACATTCCTGTTTATTGTAAAAAAGGCCTTCAGAGCCTCATTGTAACCATCTTCTTGCGAATGAGTGCAATTGTCACATCTCTTCTCAAAGATAAGTCGTCATCATTCCAACAAGCTTGTTTTCCACTGCATTTTACAGTTTCGGCTTATTTCCTTATTGAATAGAAAACCAGTTTTATTGTATCTCTGTTATTTTGTGTTAAGCACCTGTTAATAATCTGTAGTCATTTCATTCTTCTCATAAAATATGGATCACATAGGTACGAAATAAAAGGAGTGTGTTGAAGGTTTATGCAAATAATTTGGATTCTATTCTAAGTTTAGAGAAATAAATATTCTCTTTTAAAATTTTAAAATATAAATAAGTGGAGGGTTACACAATTAGAATACCTCTAAAGTTAGGGAAAGAAATTTTGATGAGAATCAAACATTAAAGGTTTTTTTAGATGAGCCAAGAATAAATAACAAAGGATTTTTTCAACAGGTTCCATGTGAGGATCATCATACCCTATGAAGTGTATTTCCCTTCACGACAGGTGGTCGTTTTCTTTCTTTTGCCATAAATTGCACGAGATAAGATACGACAAGTTTCCTCTAAGACCCTATCCATGGTAAATAATTAGAAATATCCATCAATTGAGAATTTATTCTCATCATTCTTTTAAAGGCCTTATTGCAAATATGGTCCCATTATGTTTTTGCATTTCAACTATCTCCCCATATTTGTCATTATGTCTTATGTGATGGCCAAATAGTGTCTAAAAACTCATGAATTGATATCTGCTAGTGCACTTGCAATAATTATTGGGAAATACTTACCCTATAATTTCAAGGATATGATATTGGCTCAGTGTGGATTTTATTGGAGGCAACTAAGAAAAATGCGTTACAATTTCTTAATGCTAAAATAATTTAGTGCATCAAGCATATGTGGGAGGAGTAGGAGGAGGTATGTATGATGATACTTTCCATTTTGGAGGATAGTGAGAGTGACACAATGGCCATGAATGTGAGCAAGATCATTTCTACTTTTGCCTCTAATATAGTTTGGGGAGTATTTGCAAGGAGGGAATTTTATGATGATGATTTGATATCAATGACCAAATATTTAAGGATCTAGTTGCATACTTATCAGCTATGGTGGGAGATTTCAACATTGAATATGTGTTGGTCGCAGTGGAAGGTTTCAACTCAGGGAGGATCCCTACCAAATTCTCAATTCATAGAAGTGATGGAATACCCTGATAGCAAGCCCACATCCATCCATTGATAAGAAGAAGCAAGGGGAGGAGGAGAAGGATGACATGTGCATAGTTCCAAAGTCAAAGGACATGTGACAGATGAATTTTTGAAAACAAGTGGTAATTTTCGACAACATTCAATGTGTAGATTTTAACCTTGTACAATATTTACTGCAAACAGATTTTCAGTAAAAGAACAGAAACGATACAATGGAAAATACAAACATTACACATAGATTTTTCCCTTGGAAACCCAAACCGGGAAAACCAGCATATTCTATATTCATTCATCATCATACATTGTTTACAATACAATATACATATAGGATCCAGCGACATCCAAAACCCTAACCCAATGACCTGGATTAGTCAACAACCCTAATTCCTTAACTGGAAATAGAAAACCATTGGAAAAAAACCACCTAAATATGTGACACATTTCCTGAGGCAGAATTTTTTTTCTCAGGGGCACTACCCCCGAACCCCTGCATGAGGATCATGCACGCTCGGTGCAATGCAGACACTACTACTCATGCAAAGAATATAACACATACCCAACATTCTCCCACTTGTCGTTTTCTTTTCATACAAGGGGTTACATAGTCAACAATCCACAACAGCAATGCCCATGGATCCTCTACACCAAGAGAACTTCTCAATGCTCACATATTTTGTTAATGAATCTGCAACATTCTTCAGAGTGCCCACCTTCTTCAGCAATACTTTATTTTCTTCAATCATGTCTCTCAAAAAGTGATATTGAATAACAATATGCTTTGTCTTTGAATGATAAGTCGAGATCTTTGTCAAAAAAATCGCACTTTGATTGTCACAATATATCCTTACAGCTTGTTGTACCAACCCAATACCTGAACACAATCTTTGTAACCATATTGTTTCCTTACTTGCATGAGTGGCTACCATGTATTCAACTTTTGTAGTTGAAAGTGCCACTACAACCTGTCTTTTTCTCATCCAACTTATTGCTCCTCCAAACAGGTTAACCACATACCCACATGTAGATCTCCTATGATCCAGATATCCAGCCCAGTTTACATCCACAAATCCATGTATATCCAACACTCTGCCCAATCCCGATATTCCTAGGTAGCACAATCCATAGCTAGCAGTGCCATGCAAATACCTGAAAAACCTTTTTACTGCTATCCAATGCTCCTTCTATGGTTTGACATATACCTGCTCAAAACTCCCATTGCATGTGCAATGTTCGGTCTAGTACAGACCATTGCATACATCAAACTACCAAATTCACCTGCATATGGAACATGAGACATGTCCTCCTCCTCTTCCTTTGGCTCGGGACACTAATCCGCAGATAACTTTACCCAAATAGGAATAGGAACCTTGACCGGTTTACATTCCTGCATATTAAACCTCTGCAATAATGTCTCGACATATTTTCTCTAATTTAACCAGAGTTTCCTCTTTTTTCGATCTCTTTTAATTTCCATGCCTAAAATGAAATTTGAAGCATTGAGATCCTTCATGTCAAATTTAGAGGACAACTAAGTTTTCACATCCTGGATAATATCCTTGTTGTTTCCTATCAACAACATGTCATCCACATACAAGACCAAATAAATCAAATGATCACCAATTAATTTAAAATACACATAGTGATCCTCTTTGTTTCTTGTGAAGCCAAGTCCCAACATATAAGTATCAATTTTTTTATACCACATCCTTGGTGATTTTTTTAAACCATACAGGGACTTTTTCAGCTTGCATACCAACTTCTTCTTTCCCTTCACAACATAACCTTTTGGTTGCTTCATATAGATTTCTTCTTCCAGATCCCCATGTAGGAATGTTGTCTTCACATCCATTTGTTCTACTTCAAAATCAAATGCACAAACAACAGATAACGGAAATATTATAGAGGTTAACTTGGCAATAGGAGAAAAAATCTCACCAAAATCAATTCCCTCAACCTGGGAATAACCCTTTGTTACTAACCGAGCTTTGTATTTCTCCACTTTTCCTTCTGCATTGAGCTTCTTTTTAAATACCCATTTGTTGCTAATAGGCTTTCTTCTAGTCGACAACTCCACTAGATCCCAAGCCTCATTCTTATCCAAAGCTGCCATTTCTTCGTCCATGGCCCTTTTCTAGAGATTTCCATCTTCTGAATTCACTGCCTCCCTGACAGTTATAGGATCATCATCAATAATAGACAAAGCAAAATTTGAACGGAAATCGGATGGAGTATACCTTTTTGGTAGCCTTCTTTCTCGAACCGATCTCCTCAGTCCTGGAGTATGAGGATCTTCTTCTTCTTATTCATGTTCTTCAATAGAGTCTGATTCATCATCCTTTAAATCAAACTCTATTTTCTCTGGTTCTTCCTTACTTGGTAGGACTTCATGTTTAACAACATCCTTCATTTATCTAAATACCACATCTTGGCTACACACTACCTTCTTAGTTTCTGGGTTCCAAAGATTATAAACTTTGAGACCATCTTTATATCCAATAAAGATACACTTTTCAGCCTTCTTATCTAGCTTACTCTTGTTTTCCTTTGGAACATGAACATATGCATCACAGCCAAATACCTTGATATGTGTGAGAGAAGGTTGTGTACCAGTCCATACCTCTTTTGGTGTATTGTCATCCAACGTTGATGAGGGTGATCTGTTGACCAGGTAACATGCAGTACCCACTGCCTCTGCCCAGAATTCTTTCCCTAACCCGACACCACTAAGCATGCACCTTGATTTTTTCATCAACATCATGTTCATCCTTTCTGCAACTCCATTCTATTGAGGTTTATATGGAGTAGTCTTATGCCTTGTTATACCGCACTTCTTACATAATTCTTCAAGTTCATTCCCGCGTAAACTCTCTGCCATTATTTGTCCTCAACACTTTAATTCTTTTCTCTGTTTGATTCTCAACAGGAGCCTTAAACTCTTTAAACCTGTCAAAGACTTTGTATTTCTTCCTGAGGAAATATATCAAAGTATTCCTCGAGAAGTCATCTATAAATGAGACATAGTACACAGATTTTCCCAATGATGGGACTGATACAGGTCCAAAAACATCATTGTGAACTAGCTGTAAAATTCCTTCTTCCCTCGTTGGACCAAAGGGGAATCTTACCCGATTTTTCTTCCCATATAGACAATGTTCACATAAATCAAAATCCAGAGAACAGTTAGACATACCTTCAACCATACCTTTACCGTGTAGTAATTGAAGACCCTTCTCTCCTATATGCCCCAGTCTTTGATGCCACAACATAATCTTTTCTCCAGAGACTATAGTAGTTCTTTCTTCTTCAACTCCAATATCAGGAACAATGGAACTATTACACCCATCACTAATAGTTATTCCTTGAAGCTTATATAGAGTTCTAAACAGAACTCCCTTCAGCAACACCATTGCTCCTCAAACCATCCTGCAGGTTTCATTTTCAAATATTGTTTTTACACCTGCATCGTCCATTTTTCTTACATAAATCAAATTTCTAGCCAAACCTGGGATGTGCAGAACATCAAGCAATGTTCTAATCCTTCCATCTATGAGCCTCAACTTGAATTTTTCTCGTCCTATGATTCTGGTTGTTGAATCATCACCTAAGAAATCATTACCTCCATCATACCTTTCATATTCGCAGAACCACTCCCTATGGAGAGTAATATGAAAGTATGCACCAGAGTCAACCAACCATGCCTCGTGATCTGCATGTGTTCTTGAAGAAGCCAAGTACACGTCCCCTCCTTCTTCCTTGGAGGTCTTTTCTTCTATAGAAGGAGATTCTTCAGATCCCTTCTTTTTCTCAACTTTAGATATACACTCCTCCTTATAGTGTCCTTATTTTCCACATATCCAACATACCTTTACAAACTTTCCAGGAGATTTAGATCTACCCTTAGACTTAGATCTCCCACTTGAGAACTTAGATCTATTTCTTTCATGGGAACTTCCTCTTGCAAATAATGCGTCTGTGCTTTGTCCTTCCATATTCTTCTGTCTCATCTCCTCCGACAACAAGGATGAAACCACTTCATCAAAATTCAAGGAATTTGTATTACTACATATGGCCACAACCAGACTATCCCACGAGTCTGGTAAAGAACACAGTAAACTGATACATTTATCTTCATCTGAAATTTTAATCTCAACAGATACTAATTGACTTACCACGGTATTGACGACGTTCAAATGCTCTGCCACTGAGTCTCCATCTCTCATCCTCAGGTTATACAACTTATTTCTCAGGAATAACTTATTTACTAGGGACTTTGACTGATACAACTTCCCCAACTTATCCCATAAATCCTTGGTTTTAGATTCCTATGACACATTCAGTAATATTGAATCTGAGAGACACGGTCGGATTGTTCTCTTTGCCTTCTGATCCAACGTTTTCCAGTCATCTATCGAAGTTCCTGTAGGTAGAGTACCTGGATATATTGTGATCCACTGATCTCTTTCCACCAACATATCTTCCATATTGAGCTTCCACAGCTCAAAACTTTTCCCATTAAACTTCTCGATCTCCATCTTCGAATTGCTTGCCATTTCTTTTCACCTGAAAAATCAATACCACAGATCTCCCACTGTAACAAGGCTTATCACAGTCTCGAGCCAAAACCTTGACCACAAAAGCCTCCCCCTTAAGCCAACAAAGCTCTAATACAAAATGTAGATTTTAACCTTGTACAATATTTACTGCAAACAGATTTTTAGTAAAAGAATAGAAAAGATACAATGGAAAATACAAACATTACACAGATATTTTTCCCCTCGAAATCAAAATCGAGAAAACCAACATATTCTATATTCATTCATCATCATACATTTTTTACAATACAATATACATACAGGAGCCAGTGACATCGAAAACCCTAACCCAATGACCTAGATTAGTTAACAACCCTAATTCCTAAACCGGAAATAGAAAACCATCGGCAAAAAACCATGTGCCGAAAAACCACCTAAATATGTGACATGTTTCCCGAGGTAGAAAAAAAATTCTCGGGGGATATCTCCCCCCCTACGCGCCCTACGCAATGCAAACTCTACTACTCGTGTAAATAATATAACACATACCCAACACAATGATGATGTTGGTAGTTGTAGCTTCGAGAGGTATTATGTAACACACCTAACCCATTTAAAGGTTTTTTCAGAAATGGGGCATCATAAATTCGTTTTCCTTAAACATCCCAAATCCTTTGTCCTATCTCTTCATCTTCTTCTGCTCGTCAAGATATTTCCAACCATTTTCGTCACACTCCAATACGAGCTCCAGATCAGAATTTATTCCCTTTCAAAGTTCTGCGAGCCTCATTGGCCAAAGGCCACGTGGATCCTCCTCACGTGTGTCGTGTCCAAGTTCCTACATCCATGGTGGGAATTTCATCCACCGTCCGATCCAACGGCGGGGGCTCATTTCCCCATTGAACACTTAAGCGAGGGGAGATTTCGACGTTCGACACTTCGATGTTGAGCACCTCCTTTCCATTCTGCACGCAAATCCTCTGGAGTCCCGAAATCCTGGAGTTTCGAAATGCTGCCATGTAGCTCAGGTCTTCAGGCCCCTTCAACTTACCTTTGACACCATGCTCCAAACCTACGGAGTCTCGAAGTCTCGGACTCCCGAAGGGTCCCCACCTACACGTGGTAGCGCGGTATATGCAGGGATAGGTACAATTTGTTCCAAACCTTTGTTGTACCTAGTTCCAATGCTCCAACCTCTCAATCTTTCTGAAGTCTTGTAAGCTTGCCATGTAGTTCCAACCTTCGGGCCTTTTGGTCTTTCCGTGATACTACACCCCAGGTGTTCCAGAGTCCCGAAGTCCTGGTACTTCACCATTCACGTGGCCAGGCAGACACATGCCAGGGACTGACACGTAGTGAGGGTCAGGGGTGACATGTACCCTCGTAAGGGGGTGACACATGTCATGTTCTAATGTACCTAGGGGTCTGCAAAACATGCATATCCAAGTGACACATGGCATCTCAATTGTGAGTCCACATCACCTTCAGTGATGTCAGCGAACCACGTCAACCCCTAATACAGTCTTTTAACATTCTTCCAATATCACAGTCAAGATCTGTCCACGTAGACCCCTCGATCTATGGCTCCCGTTACATCGTGGGTTCGATTTTTGACATTTTTGACGCTACAACAACGCCATTATCTAGAAGTGGGACTTCATCGAAGTACCATACGTGAAATCCTCCACTAGTTGATCGGGAAGTCAAGTAGGGTCCTCAACAGACTCCCCATATCAACGACTCACAAAATTTCGCAACTCCAACATTCAGGAGTTTTGGCAGTTGTGAAGTTTCAACATTCCCGGAACTTCAAACTCCCGAAATTCTGAAGCCAATAAGAGCTATCTCCTTTCAGACTAGCGCAGGGTTTCCAAGCCCTGGTCATATCGGTCCTCCGAATATTTTCAGGGGCTACACACACTTAGTTCTTGGCCGAGAATTTTCTAAGGCCATGAGCATGAGCCCTCAGTCACACTAGAGATGAAAGGTCTGGGGAATGCGCCCCCTTGTCTACACTCTAAGAGCGTTATACCTCCTGAGGTTACTGGTACCTTAAATGGAATGAAGGGACTTTCCTTGTATTTCTCTTGGAGTTTAGAACTTAGAGAGTTCTCCACTCCTATGTAGCTGATGTAGGCTCTGTGCACCTTTGTGCTACCTCTCTTGAGCCTAACAAACTCCCTTATCCAAGAGGCCCAGAATAATTGTAAGTGTGCACACGCACACATAAAACTATGCCCATGGTCGACGGACTCACAATTCTTTTTTTTTAAATTGAGCCACTATAGGGATTGAGAATTTATACATAAAAACCAACACAGTCGTGCCAAAGATAAAGGAACACAGTCCAACCATCAAGCGAACATGCACATATCTAAACATTCACAAGATATCCAACTTTATTTCACATTTACAACTCAATTTACACAGAGTGTGAGTATACTTATCTTTTATGGGTTGCATCCAACTCACTAACTATAGGTGTGCACCTTTCCACCCAACCATAGGCTCAGAGGTATTCATTCTTAGTGCTTTGGCCACCCCCGTGACAAGCCATGATATCACCAGGAAACTCTCGCAGTTTCTCAGGGATTCTTTCTCTATATCAGCTTCTGCTCAAGTTCTGTTCTCTACAAACTTTCAGGGATTTCTTTCTCTATTACGGCCTCGAAGAGGTTTATCATATGCTTCCTCAACATCAAGCTCGCGACCTTCTGTTCATCATTCCGCTGGAGATCTCCCTACGTTCTCTACTCTTCTCTTTATTTCCTTACGTGCCTTGCACACACATCCCTCCTATCATGTTCCTTCTATCAAAAGGAAACCCGAGTCAGTATGGTTCTGCAAGACCCTGTGGTACTTCGGGCTGACCTTCTGCAGCTAGACTATGCTTCCATTCATGGGGGTGGTTGATAGTTCAACCACCAATCCTTTCTTCATTAACTGATTTCTCTCCTTGGGATCCAGAGGAGGTTTATTATCCTCATCAAAGGGAAATTTGGGGTCATTCTATATAATGAACCCTCTCTTATAGTTTTCACATTCTTTCCCCTAGTGATATCATGGCCAGTACTTTCAAGGCTTCACCCCCCACAGTTAGTTATTTGGAAATTCAAACAATAATACATTTACATCGTTCCCATGCCACAACATGGCAATCCTAATTAATGATTAATTACAAGTTGGGGGGAACATGGATGTTGCAATCCCCTCCCACTTGAAAGGAACGTCGTCCTCGGTGTTCTTTCTCAGTAACACTTGTCATGCCTTTCTCATTTAGTCGCTTCAGAAGTCTTGACCTTCTTTCTTGGTCAGGTCCTTTTTCAGACTCTTAACCTTTGTCACCTGCCTTCAATAATTTTGGGACAACAAGCATATTAATCACAATTTTATACGAAAACATCTTACTATTGTTCAAAATTCAAGAGGAAAATTTCATAATCTAGCACAATACTTATCTGTGTAGTTCGTGGGTTTGCAACCACATGGTTGTCTTGTTATCTAGGCTCATTGTTTTTCCCAGACATTCCCATTGCGTACATTATCCAAACCAATAGTTTACAAGAACTTATCAAAGTCTCCTCTTCCTTGTGGTCACTCACCCTCCAAGCCCAGGCTCAGGCATCCCCTTCTCTGCTATACATTTCTTTGGGTGATCCATCTTGCCTTGTCAAGGTTTCCTCGCATAGGAAGAATTCAAGAGAATTCATCGAGCCTTACAGTCGAGGCATCCCTTAGACTTGCTCTGCTGAGGTGTCCCTCTGGCTTGTGTTACCTCAACACAACATATTCCAGGCGATCATGACTTACCACAAGGTTCTCATGTCTCAACAATGGCCTCTTTCATGGTTTTCAGCTTGACAGCCTTCATCTTTCCTTTCTATACAGATCTTTTCTTCTCACATGTATCACAGGTATACATAAATTCATGAGACGTCATCATAAATTCTAAATTTCATAATTTTATTGCAAATCTGTCACCCATAGATCTTCAAATTTCCTTATTTATTTTCAAATTTGTTTTGCATGGAACCAGATTCACCAATTATGGGACTTTCCTTCCCATATTAGTTTGTCTCAACAGGCAATTTTGGTCTTCCTTGTTGACTTATAGCACTACCATATCCAAGACTCTTTTCTTCCTGCACTTTCAACTTCAATCAACCAAACAAATTGTTAGTTTCCCATGCACATATATTTTCATTGCACCTTTATAAATTCATCACAAACAATTCTTAAATTTTGCATGATAACAATCAAATCACTTTTATCTATTCGATGATATAAAGAAAAAGGAAATTCCATTCCTTACACACACATTAGTTCAATATATCAACCTTTCCAGATGCAATTCAACATTAAGTGAATTTAATCAATGTGTCAATGTTCATGGCCACATTCACACATAATGCGCCCTTGCATCAATTTCAGATTATCACTTTTCAGGTTAGGCACTCTCACCAAGGTGTGTTGGATTTCAACCAACTTATTACCATATGGATTCTTTTTCCATAATTATTATTTTAGCATAACCATATTTTCTTCTCTAAATCGATCACAACCTTAAATCGTCATTCATGAAACTCAAGGTTTCACATGAATTCCTTTAAGCATTCATTGATTGGTCAATGCATTCATGACATATCAGTTCATGAATTCTTCCAAGGATTACAAACAGTCTCTACTACCAGAGGTTCACACATCCATCATTCAGGTTCTCCTTCCTGAATCATACCCTTGTTGGGTATCCAAGGCATACAATTGCCTTTCAAAAGTTATAAAATTAAGAAAATAAAATATTTCATAAGGGATTCTTACCAAATCCCTTCATACCTTGTGCCACATAGGAATGAACATTTTTATACCAATTAATGGTTGCTAGCACCCTCTTTCTGATTTTTACCTCATCAGTAGTGCTTTATGGGGAATTTTTACAGCCATGTCAACAATATTTCAACCACAACCTTCTCATGGTCATCCTCTTCTTGAGGTTGTCCATCATTGGCAACTATCTTCCTCAACAGCTCCAATCCCTTTCTATACATAGAATGCATCATCATAGTCATAATTACATTAGTTGTAATATTAAATAAAATGCAAGTATTATAACATTCAAATCCATAAAACATATTCAAAATTTCCTAGCATATCTTTATGCACTTCATCACATTATCCTCAAATGTTTCCATGAGTGCAACACACACATATCTCGATTGTTTCTACATCAATACAACCATCATCACTATGGTTTCAAAACATTTTACTTTCATCAGCATACCAGCTTTCTCATTCCATAGAAAACATAATACTCAGCAAGAAAAGAATTGAGGGATTTCCCCTTCTTCCAATTCTTTCTACACCGCTTGGGGCTTTTCATCCCAGTTGAGTTATCTCTAAGGCTTCACTGCCTTTTCCTAATCATGGCTTCAACCAAGCCTATTCATTCAAACATACTCATTTATTCATTTAATCATACTTAGGGGGTTTATTTTCCTTTTTCCAACTGTACTAGTTTCCACAGTTGTTCTTTTAAGCCTATGGCTCTATTACACAATTCAGGGTTCTTAGGGTGAGAAAAGTGTTCCTCCTTTTCTCCCCCTTTACTTATGCAATCTACTTCTTATTGTGATCTTTCTGCTCTTTTCTTGAGCAGCCTCGGTTAGTCTCATCCTAATTCTTAGGATATATTAACATGCTTTAATTGAAAATCCTTTTGTCCATAATTAATCATGAGCATGTGTGTCCTGCACATTACCATTCAGTTTTCAGAATGGTCAAGATTCAATACTAGTCTTTTATTCATTACATGATGTTTTTCAAAATGTAATCCAAGATTCTTATATATATATATATATATATATATATATATATATATATACACACACACACACACACACACACACACACACAAGCTTGTAGCTCGCTGCTCAATTCACAGTAGTCAACAAGGTTGTGACTTTGTTCTCTTGACATAGTCCTCACACAGTTCCTCCACAAGGAGCTCCTTCAACATGAAACTTCCTTATTGCATATCCTTCACTATTTTTGATAGCCTCAACCTTGAGTTGGCTTTAGCTGGGTACCAAATATTTCATAAGGAATATAAACATGCATCTTTTTCATGCATCCAAATTATGTACCCACATGTATTCTGGTTTTGTTAAATTACATCCATGATGTGCTTAACCATATGCATATTCATAAGCCTATGTATAGATGCCATAGGTCTATTTAACAACCCACTTACATCTCTATTTCAAAATCAGTGAACTCATGATTGTTCACAATCATTCTCATGTGACCCTCAAGGGAAAAATCATCTGCCTCTTATCATGATAATAGAGCATCCTTGCTCCTCCATTCTTTCTTTTATTTATATTAGTCTTTCTTGAGGGAATAGGGCACATTTCCCCTTAAGCTATAATTCAAAACAGAACTTTCATGACTCTTGAAAATGGAGTCAACCATGTATCCATGGTATTCATTTAATTTTGGGAAGTGTAATGTTTGTCTCCCATTTCACTCGTCAAGGCAAACATATTGTGCCTTTAGTGTACCTATAATCTTACATCATACATGTGCATCACTTTCACATTTAATAGCATTCATACCTAATTGGTATTACTATTAGGCTTCATATCAAGAAGATTCATAATGCATGAAATCCATGCACTCAAGCATAAACACACATAGTCCAAACGTTCATCATACAAGCTCATTGCTTGCACCTTTTTCCATGTCATTCACACACATAGACATATCAGACTTCTATATCCTTCTCCCAAGGACCTTCAAATCATTATTATGATAAGTCTCATAGGAACACTCATTAATGAGCTTCCCTCTCAATTGAGAGTTTACAGTCATATTATTCTCGTAAGTATGTATACACAATATTTGTGTATATGCATGTGCATATCTTGCACCTTTTTATTCACATTGATAATTTAGTTTTATCATTAGTGTTCTTTTAGTTAGAGATTATGTTCACTTACATGACTAATCTCACAGTCATAACTCATACTGATGTTTTCCTCTCTTCATAATAACCAACAAAGGTTACTTTTCTCTCTTCTGTATGATAACAACTAGAAAGAAAACACTCTTTCCTTAATTTCCATAGATCATTACCCAACTTATAAATACAATATGGGCAATTAAAACCATGCCCAAGGTAATAGGGCAGACAATCTATCTTCCAACTATATCTATATGGATACCATCCACCATTGGGTGTCAATCTGACCCATTGGGCTTATGGAAGTGCCCCAACACTTCCTTTACCACATTCGAGATCAACATTTAATCAACAATTTTACCTTTAATAATTCTTTCATTTATAATAACATTTGGACTAATCCCTTAAATCCCAAATGAAATTTCGAGTTATGCTACTTACTAAGTATTCTAGTTCAGAAATCCAGAGTATCTTTAGGTCATAATTAGCCTTAATCATTACACATAGAATTATTCCTTCTGTTCAGCCATAGTCAGGGATGGAGGCCACTCTCCTTCTCCCACAAGAACTCTAGCAAACGAGTTTCCTATCCACCAAGAAAGGGAGGTTGTCGTGATTTCTCACTCAATCACTCTATATATCTACAACTTTGTTTATCATCTTGATTAGAAAAACCATGCCCAACGATTCTTGTACCTAGAAAAAAAAATGTTTCTCGGTTCCCTTTGAAACCCAAGAGCTGCGCATGCTCTCCCTTTTTGAGAGAATGGTCATGAGACTCATCCCTCTAATCATGAGGGATTATACACATATACAAGGTTTTAATCCTTCATTAAAGCAATAATTATTACTGCTACAGATCCTTTCCATCCGTTCACATTGTTGTTTTAGTTTAAATGTTAGTGTTCTTTAGAATAATCCCACTTCTGTAGAATCGGATATCATTTCCCAAATAAATGTTAGGCTTCCTTTGCCACAAACCAACATGATTCAATATCGTTGGGTAAAATTCTCAACTGTATTTTAAATCTGCATCCTTCTACCCAAGGAACTTATGCATATGATTTATGTTTGGCAGTAATATTCTCAACATGCTCATCCTAGCCTTGGTAATCTAACCTTATGTCTATGCAACAACACATACGATTGCAGAGTTAAGTCGGCCTCTTTATTTGGGAACATTGGCAACATACAGTGAAAATTTCCAAACCATCTATCAACAGTAAATATCCCATTCCTCTCTTCAATAGAGGTTTACCGAGCCTCTTAGGAATGCGGTAAGATAGGGTGTTACCCCTTAAAGTTCTCCAAAATATTTCCATATGACTCATGCATGAGCCCAAGTAGGCCAAGTGTTGTTGTCGTGCTCTAATACCAGTTTGTAACACAACCAACCCTTTAAAAGGCTATTTAAGGAATGGGGCATCCTAAATTCACTTTCCTTAAACATCCCATATCCTTTTTCCTAGGTCTTCATCCTCTTCTTCTCGTCAAGATATTTCCAACCACTATCACCACACTCCAATCCAAGCTCCGGATCGGAAGTTATACCCTTTTGAAGTTCTGCGAGCTTCATTGGCCAAAGGCCACGTGGATCCTCCTCATGCGTGTTGTCTCCAAGTTCCTACATCCACGGTGGGAATTCCATCCACCGTCCAATCCAAGGACGGGGGATCATTTCCCCATTGAACACTTAAGTGAGGGGAGAGTTCAGCGTTCGTCACTTCGGTGCTGAACACCTCCTTTCTGTTCTGCACGCAAATCCTCTGGAGTCTCGAACTCCCGGAGTTTTGAAATGTTGCCATGTAGCTCGGGCCTTCGGCCCCCTTCAACTTACCTTTGACACCATGCTCCAAACCTCTGGAGTCCCGAAGTCCCAGACTCCCAAAGGGTCCCCACCTACACATGGTAACACGATATATGTAGGGACAGGTACAAATGGGTCTGGCCCTTCAGCGGAACTAGTTCCAACACTCCAACCTCTCAATCTTTTCGAAGTCCCGTAAGCTTTCTACATAGCTCCGTCCTTCAGGCCTTTTGGTCTATCCATGGTACTACACCCCAGGTGTTCCAGAGTCCTAAAGTCCTGCTGCTCCACCATTCACATGGCCAGCCAGACACGTACCAAGGACTTTCACATGGTGAGGGTCAGGGTTGACATGTGCCCTCGTAGGGGGTGACACGTGTCACGTTATAATGGGCCCAGGGGTCTGCAAAACATTTTTATCCAAGTGACACATGGAACCTCAATCGTGGGTCCACGTCACCCTAGGTGACGTCAGCGAGCCACGTCAACCCCTAACACAGTATTCTAACGTTCCCCCGATATCACTGTCAAGATTTGTCCACGTAGACCCCTCGATCTATGGCTCCCGTTACATCACGGGTTTGGCATTCGAGTTTTTTGACACTACAATAGCTCCATTCTCCCGAACTGGGACTCCACCGAAGTACTATACGCAAAATCCTCCACTGGTTGATTGGGCAGTCAAGAAGGGTCCTCAACAAACTCCCCATATCAACAACTCACAACGTTTCACAACTCTGACATTCGGGAGTTTTGGCATTTTTGAAGTTTCAACATTCTCGGAGCTCCGAACTCCTAGAATTCTGAAGCCAATAAGAGCTATCTCCTTTCGAACTAGCATAGGGTTTCCAAACCCTGGTCATATGGGTCCTCCAAATACTTTCAGGGGCTACACACACTTAGTTTTCAGTCGAGAAATTGCTAAGGCCATGTACATGAGCCCTCGATCACATAGATGAAAGTTCTGGGGAATGTGCCCCCTTGTCTACACTCTAAGAGCGTTATACCTCCTAAGCTTACTGGTACCTTAAGCAGAATGAAGGGATTCTCCTTGTGTTTCTCCCAGAGATTAGAACTTAGAGATTTATCCACTCCTACGTAGTTGGTGTAGGCTCCGTGCACCTTCGCGCTACCTCTCTTGAGCCTAATGAACTCCCTTATCCAGGAGGCCCAAAATAACTAGAAGTGTACACACGCACACATGAAACTATGCCCAAGCTCGATGGAATCACAGTTCTTTTTTTTTAACTTGAGCCACTAGAGGGCTTGAGCATTTATGTGTACAAACCAACACAGTCATGCCAAAGGTAAAGGAACACAAACCAACCATCAAGCGAACATGCACATCTCTAAACATTCACAGGATATCCAACTTTATTTCACAGTTACAACTCAATTTACACAGAGTATGAGTATACTTATCTTTTACGGTTTATAGCCAACTCACTGACTATGGGTGTGCGCCTTTCCACCCAACCATAGGCTCATAGACATTCATAATTAGCGTTATGGCCACCCCCATGCCAAGCCATGATATCACCAGGGAACTCTCGTATTTTCTCAGTGATTCTTTATTTATCTCATCTTATGCTCAAGTTCTGTTCTCTGCAAAATTTCAGGGATTTCTCTCTCTATTACGACCTCGATGAGGTTTATCAGATGCTTCCTCAGCATCAATATCGTGGCCTTCTGTTCATCATTCTGTTGGAGATCTCCCTGCATTCTCTACTCTTATCTTTATTTCCTTACGTGCCTTGCACGCACATCCCTCCTGTCATGTTCCTTCTGTCAGAAGGAAACCCGGGTTAATCTGGATCTACAGGACCCTGTGGTACTTCGGGCTGACCTTCTACAGATAGACCATGCTTCCATTCATGGTGGTGGTTGATAGTTCAACCACTGGTCCTTTCTTCATTAATTGATTTCTCTCCTTGGTATCCGGAGGAGGTTTATTATCCTCATCAAAGGGAAATTTGGGGTCATTCAATATAATCAACCCTCTCTTATAGTTTTCACATTCTTTCCCCTAGCGATATCATGTTCAGTTTTTTCAAGGCTTCACCTTGTTGGACACACCTACCACACTTAGAGGGGGGGTGAATGAGTGTGGGACTCTTTTTCCCAAAACATCCCTCTTACACAAAACTCATTAGTTAGAATTCAACATTTACTCATTACTCATTGTTGTCATTTATAACTAGTTAGATGTGAACATATATCAGCAACATATATCAACAACATATATCATCAATAATTTATCACCATAAGGAACACAAAGAACACAAGATGTATGTACAATTTTCTTTTATTACGGACTACAATCCTTGGGGTTTTTCAACAACAACTGAATAGAGTACAACTCTACAAGAGCACTACCTCTATATGCAAGACTTGGCTTACATCCTCAGCACCAACTGAGATGAGGCAACAATCATCCACAGATATCAATCTGTCACAGGTACGTGACCTATTAGTAGTGCAACATGCGTGTGTACGCACCCTGGCTCACTACAGCCCGCGTATGTACATGGCCAAACTATAATGAAACATGCGTATACTTCTGAGCAACTAGGGTTTTTCTTTGCTTCACATGTTGAGATCTTCTGCAACCTGTAATCACATTCTCTTATGTATTTTGCTGTCCAAACTGACCACCAGCAAATCACAACACATCCAAGCAATCCAATAGCTTATTCATGCTTCTCAATTATACAATATGAATGCTACTCAACATGTGTAAACAACCAGTATACTATAGCCATCATATCAATACTTAATCATAAGAGTGTTGCTCACTCCATCAACCAACTAAAACCACATCATAACAACCATACCAAGAATGCCCTAAGAATTCACAACACAACAAGCAAAAGTATCCATCAAGACAATAATATCACCATATCAGAATCTCTGTGGCAGATCTGAGCCCATAGAGTGCAGATCTTGAACCTACTTTAGTCTTCAGCAGTCAATTATCAGCTCAAACACAAATCTCCATGACTTTATCCATTGTACATGCCCCGTCTTCATACATCCCGCATGTGTACGCGCTCTGGCCCATTACAGCCCGTGTATACCTCAGAAACTAGGGTTTATGAAGCTCCGAGACTTTTGTAGTTAAGATCTCAGACATTGCCAAAACTTTGATGCGTCTATGAGATCCTCCTCACACACTCTCTCTCTCTCAGAATAGATCTTCAATCATGCTCAAGAGATACTCACAAAAGATACACAAGCGATACTCCCAAAAGTGTACTTTTCACAAGAGACCCTCTTATTTATACTCTTCATATTCTAGATCACTTAACCCACTTCTAGGTCACTTAACCCATTTCTAGGTCACTTAACCTATTTTCCTCATTTTATGGTTAACCGCTTTCCATAAATAGAAAGTTATCCATTACTTTATCATTTAAATATCCCTCCTCGATTTTTTCACCTTACTTTAATATTTAAATAATCCTTCTTGATTTTGTCACTTCACTTTATCATTTAAATAATAATTTATTCTTCTCAAGCACTTTGACTTCTTTGATCTTATGGGGCTTCAAGCCATCATATGGGGGTCCTTCAACTTCGTAGGGACATAACTCTCAAACCGTGAGGAGTTATGTGACATTCCACATACCACCAGAAATGGCATGACAAGCACTATCCATCTAGGATAGTTTCTTTGACAAATTCACTGATCTTCATCTCATTATTCCATACTCAAGCACGGGTCCTCCAATCATACTTCAAGGATAACTCAACTATAAAGTCTCTTCTCGTGAGGGCTTTCACCATAAGGGGACCACTTTGGAGTTCATCCATTTGTACTTCTTATCAACCATGACAAAAATAATGAGTCATCTTTACATAAAACAAACTATGCATCATATCTCAAAGAATCCATCTTCATCATGTATCAATGACAACTCATTGATCCATCTTCATCTATGCATCATATCAATGATAACTTATTGATCCATCTTCATCGATTGGTTTCCACTTGACTTCTATCATTCTCATCAAGGAAAATACATATACATTGTTAATAAATGATCAATCAATCAAGCCTATCAATCAATCCATTGACATCAATCAATCAAACCATTGGCATCAATGACAACATGATCCAACACACACCCCACAATCAGTTATTTGGAAATTCAAACAATAATACATTTACATCGTTCACATGCCACAACATGGAAATCCTAATTAATGATTAATTACAAGTTGGGGGAAACAAGGGTGTTACATATTCCCACAAGAGGCCAAGGTGTCATGCATGTGGGAATATTCGTTGGCACCAAATTAGCTTTTCATTTCAGTGAAATCAGCCTTGGGATGAGGGTAGGGATTCATGGGCTTGGTGATGGTATTTTTGGGCTTGTGTCGGGGCTTCACACCCATAAGGAAATCCTAATTTGATGTTGACTTGTGGAGGGGATTCCATGGTGACTCCTAAGGATTGTATATAAAGGAGAGAGGTCATCGTGACATTACATATCATGTAGAGTGTGTGGAGACATGATGCAGCCAACATAAGTGAGTCTTCACTTGTGCTAGGAGGCTTGGTGATCTTAGCAAAGGGAAAGTCTGCAAGGTGGCGAATTTGGCCCAGGAGAGAGAAATGAATAAGGTCACACGTGTGGAGCTAATTTTTTTTACAATGTGTGGTTTGCATTGGGACAAATCATGTATATACGCAGGTCACAAGTGTGATGAATCATGTATATACGCAAGTCACAGGCTAGGTGAATTGCATATATACACATGTCACAAGAAGGTGAACCATGTATATATGCAGGTTGCAAGAGGGTGAATAATGTACCTAATTTTTTGGGTAGGTACAGATCCATACATGATGACAGGTGACATCCACAAACCATACAGGTGATCTACAACAAATTCATGGGTAGAGGATATTTCTAGAGATATTGTTGAGGTTTGGATTTTTTATTTGTATGGTTATTAGAGAACAAGGTTGTTCTCAATTTTGGTGAGTTTGGAGGACAAGGTTGTCCTCATATTTTTGGTGATATTGTAGTGGCCGGGAGGGCTAGTTTTTCCCTTGGGATTTCTAATGTTAAAAATATTACAGAACTGAAATTGTGTCTCATGTGTATTGATGATTCATCTCTAATCTTTGTGTTTCTGCCGCATATTTTTTCAGTCAATAATTTTCAATGTAAAATTGTTCAGTGATAACAACTAGGGTTTTACTACTAGATCACTAGGAAGCAATTTTCAGATCTGAAAATGAGTCACATAGAGTTGCATGTGAAAATTGACATGGTTTTAGAGATTAGGATTTGAAGAGAAGGGGATCATCTTGAGATACAATTTGGCCACAACACTAGAAGAGTGTTGGTCTTGTTCTTGTTCTTTGTCTTGTTCCCGAGAGAGAAGCATATTCAGAGCCAAGATGGAAGAAGGATCTCAACAGGATTAGATGTTTTGAGTGTCATGATTATGGCCACTATGCTTCACAATGTCCACATCGGAAAGGAAGATTAAGGAGGCAACATGCATCAACAACAGAGGTTGATGAGACTGCAAACAGGTTCCTGGGGGAGATATTGTTGGTCTCTGCCCTTTCAAGTACAGTTTCCATCACGGGAACATGGTTGGTGGATAGTGGAGCATCTTGCCATATGACAGATGCTAGAGAGTTGTTTGATACCTACACAGAGACTGGCTCAGACTTGTGTGTGGATATTGGCATGGGAGCCAAGCATGCAGTACGAGGATCTAGTACGGTATCATTCTAGATGGATTCAAGAGAGGTGTTGAGGGTGTCGAACGTGTTATGGGTGTTAGAACTTAGGAGGAGTGTTCTCTCAGTCTCATAGATTGAGAAGAAGGGCTATCATATATTTTTTCGAGATGGACGAGTGTTATTTGTGCCCAGACAATCCATCTTTAGGTCAACAGTGGTTCTTGGAGTTAGGGAGGTAAACCTATATATGCCAAGGGGATAACCTATGTGTGTTGTGGCCAGCTGTGTTGTGGCCAGCAGGAGCAGAGAGAGATATGATGAGGAGCAGGTAGCTCTGTCAGTGGTGAGGCAGGTGGCCCCACCAAGGGAGCAGGTAGCTACACCAGTGGTGAGGTAGGTGGCCCCACCAACAACGCAGGTTCATAGGGAGTAGGGAGCTCCACCAGTGATGAGGCAGGTGGCCTCGAGGATTACATAGGCTCAAAGGAAGCTAGAGTTCAAATGGATTCATCCCTCAGGATCCAAGAGGAAGGAGCAGCATCCCAGGACTGTGCAGAGGATAGTGGACAGGGAGAAGATCGCCCCAGAGGTTGTGCAGACTTAGAGGGAGTAGGGTTTTGGAAGGAGCATGCGGTCCTAGAGTGAGATCGATCTAAAGGAGAGTCAAATGGATCATAGGGAGAGATCATCATCCAGAGGGAGTTCCCCCTTAGGTTTAGATGGAAGAGAGACATCTTTGAGGATTGAAATACATGTTTCATGGGTTGAGGAGGTCAGACAGGAGATGCAGGAGCAAGAGGATTTTGAGAGATGTGTACCTTCCATGGAGGACCTAGTTGATTCAACAGGTTTTTCTATAGTGATAGAGGAAGAAGCCAAGCAGAAATAAGATTTGCTTCAATCATAGAGGGAGTAACCAGTGAGGCAGATTGGATAGCAGGATTTGTTTCAGTGACCGAAGATGCGACCAATCAAACATATTTTACCTCAATGATCGAGGATGCGACCAGTCAAACATATTTTTCCTCAGTGACCGAGGATGTGGCCAATCAAACAGGTTGGATACCAGGATGTGCTCTAGTGACAGAGGATGTAGCCCGCCAGACAAATTGTACAGTAATTTTTGCTCCAGTAACCAAAGATGCAACCAGTCAGGAGGACCAAAGTGCAACTATGGTAACATGGGAGGAAGAGGTACATCTAGATGATGATGGATGGGATACCTCCATCACTAAGAGGGAGTGTTGGTTATTGTAGCTTCAGGAGGTATTCCCACAAGAGGCCAAAGTGTCAGGCATGTGGGAATCTTTGTTGGCACCAGATTAGCCTTTCGTTTAAGTGAAATTGTCCTTGGGATGAGGCTAGGGCATCATGGGTTTGGTGATGGGCTTTTTGGGTGTTATACAACATTTTTTCACAACAAGTGATAAATGAGTGAGTGCAGACATAGACTAATCTTCCTAGTTTAGGAACCCGAAACTAGAACAAAACAGACAATATAAATTCCTTTCCTTAGATTTAAAATCGAAATACGAGTAGATAAGTAGTTCATACCTTTTATCTAAAGTTTTCTTTCGTTAATTGAAGCTCCAAATTCGATCCCAAAGCCTTTTGCTACAGACCTATGTAAGAATCAAACATAACAAGTGAAAGAAACAATACAACACATATTTTGAAAAATCTATGTAGATGGCCAAGGAAAAATACAATAAAGATGATATACCAGCTTTATAGGAAAGGGAAAATATAATTGTATTAATAAATAAAGAAGCAACTTACAACCAAGCCTTGGCGTTGACAAATTCCTTCCAACAATTCAATGTTCCAATACCCAAGTAGCCTCCATCAGTGCCATCATCATCTCTTGAACACTTTAGCCCAAATCTCTTAGGACCAAAATGAAGTTCACGAACTCTCAATTACAAAACAAGAGATATTCTTAATTCACCATTATTTTATTAGTCATCACTTATTAACCTTTCCCTTTAGAAGATGCATCCATTTATAGATTGGAGAGGAAGCCATGAGGAGGTTAGGATCTCACTAAATCAAGAGAGACGGGTGAGATCCAAACTAATCGACAAACAACTCATCATTGAAGTTTCTCTATTAGAAGCTTCGATAATTTATTCCTTTTTCACATGTACAAAGGTTGTCGCACCCTTAAACCTCAACAACAAGCGACGTTGTCGCACCTTCCAGTGATGCAGCATGCGACAAGTGAAGTTGTCGCACCTTGCTAGAAAGCAATAAGCGACAATTTTGTAATTTAGGTATTTTTTAGAGTTGAGCCTTCCCAAGAATACTTTCTCTCAATTTTCTTCCAAAGTTCTATGCTTTAGATGTCAAAGAATAGGCAGTATCACTTGCTGCGACAAAATGTTGTATAATAGTGGGTTTGTGTTGGGGCTTCATGCCCACAAGGAAAGCCTAATTTGATGTTGACTTGTGGAGGGGCTTCTATGGTGACCCCTAAGGATTGTATATAAAGGAGAGAGGTCATTGTGACAATACGTATCATGTAGAGCGTGTGGAGACATGATGGAACTAGCATAAGTGAGTCTGTACTTGTGCTAGGAGGCTTGGTGATCTTAGCAAAGGGAAAGTCTGCAAGGCGATGAATCTGGTCCAGGAGAGAGAAGCGAAGAAGGTCGCACATGTGGAGCGAATTTTTCATACAATACGTGGTTTGTAGTGGGACAAATCGCATATATACACAGCTCACAAGTATGACGAATCACATGTATACACATGTCACATGTGTGATGAATCACATATACATGCAGGTCACAGGTGTGATGAATCACATATATACGCAGGTCGCGGGTTAGGTGAGTTGTGTATATATGCATGTCGCAAGAAGGTGAACTGCGTATATATACAGGTTGCAAGAGGGTGAATCGCGTATCTAATTTTTTGGGTAGGTACAGATCCGTACAGTTTGACAAATGATGTTAGCAAGCCGTATAGGTGATCTACCACATATTTGTGAGCAGATGATATTTCCAAGGATATTGTTGAGGTTTGGTTTTCTGATTTGTATGGTTATTGGAGAACAAGGTTGTTCTAAGTTTTGGTGACTTTGGAGGACAAGGTTGTCCTTAGATTTTGATAATATTGCATTGGCTGGAAGGGCTAGTTTTTCCCTCGAGATTTATGATGTTAACAATATTATAGAACTGAAATTGTGTCTCATGTATTGATGATTCATCTCTAATCTTTTTGTTTCCGCTGCATATGTTTTCAGTCAATAATTTTTTAGTGTAAAATTGTTCAGTGATAATAGCTAGAGTTTTATTGTTAGATCACTGGGAAGCAATTTTCAGATCTAAAAATTAGTCACACAAAATTGCATGTGAAAATTAACAGATGAATAATTTTGAAAAGTGTTACTCCCTAAAGGTAATAAGATAAAGGGTATCCAACTAAAAGAACAATATATATATTACTTTTTAACCATAAATAAATCAATTTGCAACACGATGAAGTATGAACTATAATATATGTTTGATGCAATTCTTTACTTTCATCTCTGCAATGGTTTTTATGCAATTCTTTACTTTCAATCTCCAATGGTTTTTATGCAATCATGATGATCCTCTTTCTTATGGATATTTGAATAGCATGTTAAAGGTGATTATGTAAGAGACAAATTTAAATAACCATAGTATATTTCCACTTATATGTTATCATAGATAATTGTTTTAATTAAAAAAAAATTCCATCAATAATAGCAAATTTTAAAAGATAAAAATATATATAATTAAAAAAAAAAACAATTTATACAAATAATAATAAATAGATGAAACAGAAAACAATATTTTATAGATAAATTGAATTAAAACCCAATAAAAGTTTTAATGAATAACGAAATAGAAGCCAAATTGTGTGGAAATTTCTTTTTTTAGTACTTACTTTCCATTGATTGGTTTGGCAACATGTTATGTGGGAGGCCCCACATCACACGTTTAGTCTCTTTCATATGAAAGACAATTCTGTTTCGTTTAAAACATACGATTCCTTTTCTTTTCGTTTTCCTCATCATTCATGGCTCTTTACACGGCACACAAACCATGAGTTATGTCTCTTTTATATGAGAGGACATTTTTTTCCTTTAAAAAATGATTTGTTTTCTATGGTTTTGACAATATGTTCGGTGCTACGAGTGATAATGCAAAACTGGATGGCATTGAATGACATAAAGGCATTGAGTAACATAAATAAATATTAGGTTTCCTTTAAAGGTGTTCCATGAACTAACTTTCAAAATGATGAAATCGCATTAGATATTTATGATTAAGGCGAACAACTTTGCAAAGAATATGGATTTGATTCCAAATTAAAGAAGAAAAATTAAATTATTTTTTAAAATTTAAAATTATAAGTGGATGTGGGTGAGTCAATATATAAGTGAGTTGAATAAGTTGTGGGTTTTGTTGCAAACCAACATATCTATTCACATTAATTGTAGTATATTTTACAATCATTGTTATATTTCTATATTAATATGAGATTTTTTTTGCGTAGTAGGAGGGGAGGCCATATTCACAACACAATTAATCAACCATTATGTTAGTATGAATCACCACTATCTTATGGTTATCCACATTGGTATATGGATTATGGTATATTGAAGCTTATATGTTGTTGTGGACTACATTGTCAACTAATGTGGGATTAATCTTTTGCATAGAGATGTATTTATGTCATAGAAATCACTGCAAGACACATAGATTTTAGGCATATCCAACTTAGTAATGGGTATTTTTATAGAAAAGCATGTGAAGAGGGTGTTGTGGAGTATTGCCAGTGAGATTTTATCTATTTATTTTTAGCATGAAGTGAGCAATGAAGGATGAGAAACAAGGATATTCACACATAACTAATCAACCATTATGTTATTCATAATAATATGCAAAATAGTGTGTATTTAATTAGATAAGCTACATTACGGGTTTAAACATGGTTGTCATCTTGACAAGAACCCTCTAGAGTTCTTTTTTTTAAAGGTCGTCTTTAGTGGTTGTTTTTATCTTTGTTTCAAAAGGTGTTGCTCCCAGTATTTCCATATTTTTAGGATGTAGTCTAAACGTTCTACCTTATGGCCTTTTCCAACCAATTTTGCTCAAAATCCGGCCAAAAATTGTTGAAATTACGGGTTTGAGTTGTTGGGACTGTAGAATACAAGTGTCGTAGGGGTTTCTTGAGGTGATGAATCCATTTATGCATTCAAAAAAGCAATTTAAACAAAAAAAAATTGTGATTTCACCGAAAATTATATAGCTAGATTCTAATGATAGTTATTGAAAAAGACCAAAAAATAAAACGTTTAAAATACACCTATTTGTAGTCTCCATTACTTCAAAGGATAATTATTTTTCTTTTAACTTAATCAAACATAAACCACATTCATTTTCCTTTAAAAAAATTATTCATTTTCCTTTTGTTTATGACATAAACTACATGGTTTAATCTGGTTCCTTTTCTTTTAGTTTTAATGAGACTTTTTTTTTACTAGTGATTATGCAAAACAATGCATCTTTAATCAAATAAACCACATCATAAGATTAATCTCTTTTATTTCGATTCATTTTCTTTTGGTTTTAATAACGCTTTTTGTTTTACTAGCCATTATGTGAAGCATTGAATGATATTAATTACATTCATTTTCTTCCCAAAAAAAAAATTATGTTTCCTTTGATTTCCAAAAAAATATTATTTTTCCTTTGGTTTTAATAAGACCTTTTGTTTTACTAGTGTGAAGCAGTGAATAATATTAACCATATTTATTTTCTTCTCAAAAAAAAATATTTTTCTTTTGGTTTTAAGAAAACCTTTGTTTCATTATTCAATAATGTAAAACATTATGCATTCAATGACATAAACCATCATGGGTTTAGTCTGTTTTATTAGTCTCTATCCTTAAGGTAGTGACTTATAGTAATCGATTTTCCATCTTTTATTAGTTTGGCACACAAACCAAAATTTTTAACCTAAAGGTTTATTTTTATATTTTTTCCACCACTTTTTCTTCACTTATAAATCACTCAGGATACTTTTTTGAACCAATGAGAAATTTTGAGGCCTTGTTTGGCCTCATACAGAGGCAAAACATGGGGCATTTCGTTTAAAACTTAGGAAATGCCTGTATAACATATCTTCAGTTGGATTAATGCTAGCCGTAATGTTAGCATTACTTTGTAGCATTAAATGTTTTTCTTCTATATATCCTAAGTTTTTTTAAACTACTTAGGAGGCACCCTATGTATACCTAAGTTTTTCCAGATTTCTATGAAGACACCATATGGCATGCATGCAAGGATCCTTGTAAGTGTTTTGTATTGAGTCACCATGTTGTATTTCAGTCTTTTAAGTATAGTTGCAGTACCTTGTTTTCCCTATATCTCACTCACTCGAGTGGAAGAAGGGTTGCCGCTAGCTCAAGTGAAGGAAGAAGGGATCACGTGAAAGAAGTCCATGGGTGACATCTTCCATATCAGGTTGTGTGCCCTTCTTTGTGCAGACTCCAACCTCCATTTCCTCTAATGCTTGCAAACCTTGTAGACACAACCACAAGGTCACCACCAACATCATTATGACTAGAAAGTAATAGTGACAAGGCATTCAAAAACAATTTAACATTAAATTTTGTTTTCAGCATTCTTGTTTTAAATTTGTTTATCACATGCAAACACAACAATGTTAATGGCTTGTAAAATTCGTTTGAATAAATACATGTATGAAATACAGGTGTGAAGGATAAAATGTTTAAACCTGGCAAGGATTCGTAGCCATTTTTGTTCTCCAGGTTTCATGCTTGTATCACCAATAGAGTTGCACTTGATGTTAATCTAATTTTTGTTTATCCTCATCTTCTAGTTAATCTAACTTTTATTTATCCTCATTTTTTTTTACCTGCATCAAGAATGAATATTAGTCTATTCAAGACCATAAGAAATTGCCATCAAAATTCCTCTAATTCCTCTTATTCTCCAGGTTTCATGCTTGCATCACCAATAGAGTTGTACTTGATGTTAATCTAATTTTTGTTTGTCCTCATCTTCTAGTTAATATAACTTTTATTTCTCCTCATCTTCTAGTTAATATAACTTTTATTTCTCCTCATTTTCTTTTACCTGCATCAAGAATGAATATTAGTCTATTCAAGACCATAAGAAACTGCCATTAGAATTCCTCTAATTCCTCTTGCTTTCTCCTAGAAATCTTTACGCCTTCATTTCCCCTAGGGTTTACTTTCAAAATCATCTGATGTTGGGGACTTTGTAATGTCTTGCATAATCAACTTAATCTGTGTAAGCTTATGTACATTTTCTTGTGTAAGCTTGAAGAGGAACAACTGCCCTAAGGGTTAGCCCTCAATATTTTCTTTTATTCATGGTTAACTTACTCACCAGAAACTAAACCAACGTATTTCAACTATTTCGGCTATAAGAAGCTAAGTGAAAGCTCGCCTTGCTCTTGTTTGGGGTAGATAAGGTGGTCGCTTGGACCCGACAACTATAAAACATGAGTCAAGTGGGAAGATTATCCATCTCCATATAGAATAGAGAAGGCTTAGAAATGTTATAGCTACCTATTAGTTTTCTAGAGGGTCATATATCAATCCCACCCTTCTCATTGTTCTTAGGAAAAACAATCCCCCCTTCTTGTTTTATTGAATTACATGCCTCTAAATATAAGTATGCAAAGATTCTAGAACCTATTATTGAATTGCATGTTTTACACACCAATTGGGCTCTGAGAATGTTGGGCTAGAAACCATGGCAAGATCCTCTCAATCAAGTAAGTGGTCTAGAAGAAGCATATGGACATTTTCATCTATCTTAAACGCTCCTTCCCTGCACCTCAACATCATGTCTCCACCATATATCTCATCTTCATTTTCCCCACTGGATCCTGACCCTGGAATATGAAAATATAACATATCATCAGAAACCTAGTTGAAAAATTTGCCACCTTGGCTGCAAAATGAAATTGAAGAGGTAATAATGGAGATGGGTTCTCTAGAATTTACGTTTGAGAATAATTAGTTAATTTAAAATGGGTGCAACAATAATATATACCTAAGAACACAATAGGTCGCTCCATATTCATAGTAGAAATGGTAGCCATCGATGTATATTCAATGTGCATAACCATGCTAATTCAATTGATAGTTTATTTGGATTTACTCTATCTATAATTCGGCTAATTTTACAATCTGTAATTCCATTAATTTTGTAGTGTGAATGTCAACGAGAAGATTCAAATCAAGCCTCAGGACACAACATAATATGAGAGGCAGTATGGAAAAAGGTATCAATGGACATCCGCTCAAAAGAGTTCAGCAGAAGCAAACACCTCAACCATTGTATTGATGAATTATATAGTTTTATGATTGTTTGTGGCCCTCGATCTAATCTTTATTAAAACGTAATAATTTGTTTGTATTATTAATTAAGAAGTGAGATTATTGGATAAACCTTATGAATGGCAAGTTATATGAGACAAACTTAATCTCTCCACATCACTTTACATTATAAAAATTATACTTTTCATGCATACGAGAATACCATAAATTTTGGGATGGTAGTAGTTTTAAGGAAAATGGTTTAAAATTTTCCACGAACATGAGAATGAAGGCATAAAATATCAGGGTAGCATGACAACCTCGTGAGTTGTTAGAAGGAGTTCAATTATCATGGGTGCTAGAATAAAACCATTGTTTTCCATGAAGAGATGTTACAGGCACAGTGGCTTTTAGGTCTCGAGCTATTGCTACAAGAGGATCTATTGTTGTTGCTTCAACTGGATTTTACCTTGGCATTGGATCTCTACCACGATGAGTGGGAACCGGTTTCGGGAATACTCCTTCCATTCCAAGGAGACCTATTAGTTTTCGAAACCACCAAACCCGAGATGCAGTCAAGTACCATCAACACTGCCAACAAGAGCAGTGTCATGATTGTTGTCTAATTCATACTCTTTTAAAGATTAAATAACTAGTACATACACTACATTTTCTGGACAATAATTGACCTAATTTGCTCTCATACATGTGTCAGGTTCTATTTTGCAATAGCACCATCTTTGAGTGAAATAAACTATGACCTGACACTAGGCACAAAGGCATAAATATGTGTGAAAATCATGATATCATGATCCCAATGAAAATCAGAAATATACATGGAAATCAATATTAGATCCATTTTTCTTCATAGTGTGTGCTTGCAATTTTAGTTCAAAACGATGTTAGTGCTTCAAAGTGCATGCTTTAAATTTTAGTTCAGAGTGATGTCAGTGCTTCAAAGCATGTTCTTTCAATTTTAGTTCAGAGCGATGTCAGTGTGCTTAATTATATGTCAGAGCATTAACAAAACTGTATTATTTATATTTCACGGTGAATATTTATATTTATATTTCAAAGGTGAATATTTTTGAATTTCAATAAATTCTAATGATGTTCGTAATTGGTACACATTTTAACAAAATCCATTGGCATATGTATCCACTACAAAGAAGCATGACTTTACTAAATTTTGATTACCTCTGTGTTGTTTGCCTTACTTCCTACATGGTGAAACTTGAGGTCTGGGTTTAATATAAAGATGGTAAATCAGTAATTTGTCCCTAAAATCTCATTATTTGGCTAGCTCTAGCGTCTCGTGATTTGCTAGTCGAATCCACTTTCAAAGTTTTGTGAGTTGCAACAACCATCCATAGGCCAACAACTCTTCCAAAGAAATCAATGTTTCAAAACCTAGAGCTCCTCTACTTTCACACAGTTTTTTCCAATGGGCAGTGATTGAAGTTTTGACACACCAGAAATCCCTCCTATTTTCTTCAATTGCTCAAATAGCACCACGTCGGCCCAAACATGTACGAAGACTTATAATCCACATGTCGTCAATTTTGTGTGGGCCAATAAAGCTTATATATCTGGCTTCAATGTAATTAAGTTCAAAAGGTATACAATTGGCTGATATGAAGTTTCTAAAAAATAAAATTGGCGCAGTTACAATGTAGCAGGACCCATAAAACTTGTAAATTCGAATGGTATACAACTGGATGAAATGTAGTTTTTGGGTAGTTGAACTTAGTGCTTTGGATTGTAGCCTTCATAATTGGCTCCAACATAATCTGTAGCTTCCAACTTATTCTGCAATTTAATACAAATTAATAAACAAAACAATAATCCAACTTGCTTCTGTCATTTGCAATGATTTATCGATGGTTGAGTCGTATATTCAGTAAGAGTTGAAAGAGAAATTGTTTTTGATCCTCACCAATTTTTGCTTTGAGGTGTCATTATCTAGGAATCACTGAACTCATAAAATCAAAGACATTTGTCTCATGGTACAATGTTGGGTGGTGTTCATCCATGAAATCGGGCATAGGACCAAATTTTGCTTCGAAAGAAATGATCATCAAAGTTGCCATGGAAATACAAAAGTTCACCACTACTCACACACCACACCTTTGTAAGGCCTCGCCCATGCTGAAGAGCTTACTATGAACTAAATTCACGACTGAATTGCATTAATGTTTTGTGTGGGTCATTCATCTACTAGAAACTCGCTTTATGCCTCTTCCATACAAAATACAAAAAGGCAGGGACAAAGACTTGTTACCTCGCAACCCATCTTTTTCAAATAATGATTCATTTTCTTATAATTTTGACGAGACCTATCCTAATAGTCATTATTAAAGACATAAACAATATCACTTGCTTATTCTTTTTTATTTCAAAAGATTATTCATTTTCCTTTGATTTTTACAAAAACTTTTATCCTATTATACATTATGAAACACATTGGGCGTTGATTGATATATAACGGAGAATGTTCTATAAGCTTTAAGAAAGTGAATATACAATTGGAATTTCATATTCTAACGTACTTATAAATGGAATTTTGATGATGGTTACTTATGAAGTTAAAAAAACTCTACCATTTTAATTAGTCCACTAAGTTATTTAGTATCATTTAATTATTTGATAAATTAAATTAAAACATAAATATTTTAATGCATATGAATGGTTATTGGAAGTTAGAATTACATGGCAATTTCATCTTCCCTATTTTCTTTTCATTTCATTTCATGTATCACTATTGTCTGCATATTATGTGGCACATCACGACAACACATGTTTTTCCTCTTTTATATTAAAAGTATATTCCTTTTCCTTTAAAAATATTATTCCTTATCCTTTTGATTTGGACAACACATGTTTTTCCTCTTTTATATTAAAATATATTCCTTTTCCTTTAAAAAAATTATTCCTTATCCTTTTGATTTGGACAAGATACTTTGTTTTACCATATCATTATAAAAAACATTTGTGAATGAACTTAGATAAAAATTTATCACACCCAAAACGTATCCTAAAGGGAATCTTTCGATATTGTTGTCATAGCATTTTCTCACAAACTTTGTTTAGGGTCCTCTTTAGACGGGAAGAAAGGTCTTAGAAAGATATACAACTTTAATAGTATATGTTTTTCTTAATCCCTCACGGATTTTCAGCAATATGCATTTTACTATTACGGGTGGAAAAAAATATTTCCAAAGATGTTTTTCCACTCGACACTGCAAAATGTATTATGGGGAAAATACATGAGGAATTAGAAAAAACATATAAAATAAGTTTTATATGGTAGTGGAGTCACTGCCAAGTTGGGATGGGAGTAAATGTGAGGTAGTAGAGACACATGGGTAGAAAGTTGAAGTAGATGTGATTCGCATATGCATATAGAACATAGTAAAGTAAATATATAGTTTTATACATATGGAATATGTACTTTTATACATACGAAATATGTACTTGTATGAAGTATATATTTAGATTTAAACATACGAAATTTGTACTTCTATAAAGTATGGGGAACAGATTTTATAGTGCATGCACGAAGCCCTCATTGCATACTTAGCTAGTTTTTGGATCGTGGGTTCTCGGGGTGGCGGATTCAAAGTTTGGCCTTTTATGTTCTATGACCTACAAATAGGACCGACAGTTCCGCGATATACAAAATGGCAGGTGGAGTGGTGGAATATAGAAATTTATCAGAAATTAATAATGTCAATTATACAATAGAATAGTAATAAGGTATGTTATATAGGTTCATGGAGAAAAACACTAAAAAATTAGCATTGTCGGACTATTTTGCTTTAAAACTAAGACTTTTCTTGGACAAAAAAGATATAGCATTGTCGAATTGGTTTTATTTGCAGATGTTTTATAGAGCATGGACGGAGCGATCATTCCATACTTAGCCAGTTTTTGGATCGCGGGTTCTCGGGTTGTCGGTTTCAAAAATGGGCCTTTGTTGTTCTGTGCCCTATACAAATTGACAAGTGGGCTTGTGAACTATACAAACTTATTATAAAATAAATAATGTATGTTACATATCTCTGGAAATTACATGAACATTTAAAACATCAACGTTGTTGAAGACCAAAAAATTAGCATACAATAGGAATTTTGCACCCAACAATTCTGTCATATACATGAGACAGTAATTTATAGAAGATTATAACATTGTAGGAAGATTTATACTAATTTGTATAATGCTATAAAACTTCATACATTTTGTACTGAACAATTACGCAGTTGCGGGTTGGCGGAGTTCCGAGTTCACACTTTTTATGTCCAATGTGTTACGTGATATACATTTTGCACAAAAGACTTCGGTCATATACATTTTGTAGCAAACAATTCTGTGATATACATGACAGAGAACAATCTATAGAATATTATAACGTTGTATGGAGATTTAAAGTAATTTATATATTGCTATAACATGTCTTAGTTAATGAATAGTATAAGTTATTTTTTAAATTTTATTCAATATTTTCTTTTTATAAGTAAGATTGTATAAAAGTCTGTCAAAATGAAGGAGTACAGAAAATTTTCATGGTTTCAAGCTGTAAATACTGAGCTGCCCTGAGGGAAAACTAGCTCAGCCAGGCAAATCGCTTCATAACTTAAGTGTAGATTGTCACTGATACAAAAAGAGTTCAAAATTTTGGCCCGTAAGGGTGGGCACTAGAACTGTAGAAAGTGTAGATAGCCTAATTATAATAACCATGGACAAAATGCATGAAAGGTAAACATGCACATGAAAAAACAACAGACAAAAACAAACCACCGGTATGGGTTGTAGTGCGGCGACGCGGCCATGCAGAAGGCGTGAAATGTCGTGTCCCTGGGAGGAGGCGGCTCCTCCTAGAGTGGTGTGCGGTCCAGTTGCATAACGTTCTTCGTCTTTGATGGCAGGTGCTCTTCCTTCTGGACGTGCTCCAGGCGTGATGGAAGCCTCTAGTCCTCGCAGCCTGCGACTGCGTGGCCCAAATTTTCCAGTGGCAAGACTGGTGCCGAGGTTGTTGTTGTTGATTGGGCTGCCTCTGGTGTGGGGAGATGAGCACCTTGTAACGTGGAGAACAACTGCAGGAGTCGAGAGGCTTTGTCATCCAAGCTCTGTAGGTGGAACCAAAGGTATTCCATGTCCTGACGCAGGTCGAATACCAGGCTCTGCACCAGTGCAAGGCCTATTTTCCACTCACATTTTGGGTCAGCATTGGAACCCTCTCGAGATTGGGGTTGTTGTCGCGAATTTTGACTGGCTTCCGGACCATCCATATGAAATTGGGTGTCGTGAAGCTGGTCTTGAAGTGACTGGGTGACCAGAGATTTGGGAGGGGCCAAAGGGCCTGGGTGTAAAACAGATGCGGAATTGGCTAAAGGTCCTGGGTTGTTGTTCAGTGAGGCCCCTGAGTAGTCCATCTCCTCCATTCTATTGGCAAGGGACGCAAGAAGGGGCGAGACAGATGCGGGAATTTGATTCGACTGTGCCAGGGAGGAGGACGAGGTGACCGAAGAGGAGGAGGATAACAGGGAGGGAGCAGGCGGGGGACGCAAGACCAGGCGGGGTCGGTTTGGCTGGCAGGTTGGTCGGCCTTTGGACTTCCTTCGTAGCCGGGGCATCTCCGGGACAGTGGGAGAGAGAAAATGCGGCAGGAACAGAGCAGAGCAGGACAAATGCAGAGCAGGGAAAGGCTGGGCAGGAAGCCGAGCTCTGAGAAGAAAAAGTAAGAAAGAATGATCCATCTAGACCCGTTGGAGCAATTGAAATAGAGCGGGCAGTTGGTGAGGTTACATAAATGGCCGCACGCACAGAGTAAAGGCGCAGCGAGGGTGTTGGTCCGTCGAAAGGATGTGAAGGCAGATCAAGGTGCACTGAGAGTAATGGCGCCATGCCTCGAGCGAGCTGAACTTGAACTGATTAGGCAGTTGGGAGTGAGTGGCACGCGGTCGTCACATCGTCGGCCCCATGGAGTATCGCTCCTGGTTGCTCTGCTCGATGTGTGTGCTATACTAGCAACCCATCCGCATGAAAGGGAATAAATCCGAAGGAGTACAGACACGTGGGCAGGACTATTGTTTAGATATGCTTTGCATATGGTCATGGAAAAAATACACAGAAATAGTAATAACGGGCTGGTGCGCTGAAATTCGGGCTTTGTTGTTCCATGTCCTACAAATTGCACCCAGAGTTCCACGACATACAATTTGATAGTTGGAGTTGTGGACTATTTGATATTTAACGGCGTACATATGCTACAAAGAAGAGCTACTAGATACCAAATATGTAATTTGATTAAGTAGATATATAGACCATTGTGGCTGTCGGGCTGGCAGGCTAAAAATTGTGCTGCCATAGGTTCGTGGACAAAAGCATAAAAACACTACCAACACCGAATTAGTTTTCTTTAAAACAAAGGCACGGGAGTTTCAATCTAGGTTTTCGGGGTGGTGGGCTGAAAATTGGGCTACTATTGTTCCGTGGCCTACAAATAGCACTAAGAGTTCCGCGAAATACAAATTGAGAAGCGGTTTTGCGGACTTTTTGAATTTTTGGATCGCAGGTTCTCGGTTTGTTGGGATGAAAATTGGTTTTATGTTGTTCTGTGGCCTACAAATAGTACTAAGAGTTCCGCGATATACAAATTGACAAGTGGTCTTGCAGACTATTTGAAATTTTGGATCGCGGGTTCTCGGGCTAGGGGGGCTGAAAATTGGTCTTTTGTTGTTCTGTGGCCTACAAAAATCAAATATGTAATTTGATGAAGTAGATATATAGAGCATGCATGGAAGCTTCATTGCGGGTTGTCGGGATTGCGGGCTGAAAATTGGGCTTATGTTTATCTGTGGCCAACAAATACCACCAAGAGTTTTGCAATATACAAATTGACATGCTACTTTGAGGACTAGAAATTTTGAATGGTGAGTTCTCGGTCTGGTGGGCTAAAAATTGGGCTTCTGTTGTTCTGTGGCCTACAAATAGTCCATAGAGTTGCGCGATATACAAATTGACAAACGGACTTGTGAACTATTTGAAATTGAAGGCGCTCGTGTCGAACAAGTTTAGCATTCCCGAATTAGTTTTCCTTTTTACATATGTTGCTGGAGTAAAAATAAATAAATAATATTGACGTCTGTTACATAGGCTGGTGGAGAAAAGTATGAAACAAATATGATTCCCGAAATAGTTTTTTTTTTTAAAGCGGCTTCTGGACTTAGGCATTTTTTGGTTAGCGGGTTCTCGGGCTGGGGACCTGAAAAACGTGTTTATGTTCTTCCGTTCCCTACAAATAGCACCAATGGTTCCGTGATATACAAATTGAGAATCGCACTTGCGGAGTATTTGAATTTTAAGGAGCTCATGTCCGAAAAATTCAGCATTCGCAGATTATTTTTCTTTACATAGGTTTTACATATGTTGGTGGAAAAGAGGGAAAAAAGTATAGTACCCATGTCTGCTACATAGGGCGGTGGGCAGAAGAACGAAATAAATAGCATTCCTGAATTAGTTTTCTTTAAAACAGGGGCTCCTCGACACAAGAAATTGAAATTCATGAAATTATAGGTTCCTGCAAACCAAAACTATACATAGCAAATACGTAATTTTGTAAAGCAAACATTTACTTTTATAGATACGAAATATGTACTTTCATAAATTATGGGGATGAGATTTTATAGAACAACGACAGAGTCCTCATTCCATGTCCTACAAAGTGCAGACAGAGATAGGCGATGTACAAATTGAGAAGCGGGCTTGCGGACTATTTTAATTTTAAGGGCCTCTGTGACAAACATTGTGTAGGACATGTTGCAAAGATGCAAGAAATGACAGTCTCTTTACGTTTGAGTAGAAATAAAGTAGTGAACACAATTTTACGACATTTATATAAAAATAATAATAAAACGTGTTACATATTGCTGAAAATTTAAAGAAACACACACACACACACACACACACACACACATATATATATATATATATATATATATATATAAGTGAAATCTAATATCTGAAATTTGAGTAAGTGATTTATGTCATAGTCCATTCTGAAAATGAAAAATCTAGGAACACATAAAAGCAGGAGGAAAACTAGTCTTCCCGAATTAGAGCATAGACGAAACCCTCATTCCATACTTAGCCAGTTTTTGGATGGCGAGTTCTCGGGCTGGGGACCTGAAAAGCGGGTTTTTTTTGTTCCATAACCTTCAAATAGCACCGAGAGTTCTGTGATGTACAAATTGATAATGGGACCTGCGGACTATTTGAATTTCAAGGGGCTCGTGTCCAAAAAATTTAACAGTCGGGAATTACTTTCCTTTACATAGGTTTTACACACGGTGGTGGGAAAATGTACAAAAAATATAGTACCAATGTCTGTTACACAGGGTGGTGGACAGGAGGACCAAATAAATAGCATTCTTGAATTAGTTTTCTTTAAAACAGGGGCTCGTGGATACAAGAAATTGGAATGTATCAAACTATAGGTTCCTGGAGAGCATAAATTGTACATAGCAAAAACTTAATTTTTTAAATTAGATATTTACTTTTATACATACGAAATGTGTTCTTTTATAGAGCATGTACGGAACCCTCATTCTATATAGTGTGACGAATCCCAGATTACATACTTAGGCAGTTTTTGGAGCGTGGGTTGTCGGGCTGGGGGGATGAAAATTGGAAAAAAAATGAAACGTGTTACATATTCCTGGAAATTTAAAGAAACATATATATGTGTAAAATATGATATGTCGAATTTGAGTGAGTGATTTATGTCATACTTTATTTTGAAAAAGAAAAAAAGAGAATAGAGATAAAATAAACAGAATGACTTCACATTCAGCATAGCTGAAGACAAAAAATCCAGGAAGACATAAATATATAAGGAAATAAAAGAATAGTTTTATTTGGAATATATGAAAAAAATAATAGTTTGTTACATATCGCTGGAAATGTAATTGAGTTTGTCATATAGACTGATATTGGGGCTCCTGCAGACCATAACAGTGATATGTACAAGAAATAGGAGTGTGGAAAGAAGTTGGACACGCTAGAATGTAATACCTGAAAAGTAGAAATGTGAAGATCAGTTTTTGTCTATAGATTTGTACTCAGAAAAGGAATAACTGGATTGATAAAGAAAGGACTATCACTATACACTTACAGGGATGGTACGTATAATTTTGTTTGGTTGATCATTCCTTTCCCTGCTAGTTTTTGTGGGCAGCTCGCTTCAATAACTGGATTGATACATAGAGGATTTATGCATTTTCCTATTGGATTTCGTGGCTGATCCACTTCAAGTTCTCTTCAATATAGCTTCTCAAGGGGCTGATGTTGATGTCATTGTGGATTCGAATGTTGAAAACTTCATTTTCTAATTCTCTTAGATCAATTGAAAGTTTACACAAACCTTCATGAATGTCTCCATTCTATAGCGAATACCTGACTAGCCATTTGTGCACCTCTTCTTCATCATATTCAACAATTTTGTAAAAAAATTCTAAAGACAAAGCTTCAAATTATCAATTGATCAAAAGCTTGCTTGGTTAACGTCAGTGAATTGAGGATTATGTTGGGGTCCTAAAAGCCATTTGTCTTTCCTGCTAAGTCTATTTTGGTGAGCTTTGTGAACAATGTTTCTTTCTTTGATATTGCTTGCTCACACGATTGCACAATTAGGTACAGGTTCTTCACTTTCTGTTTCCAGCATGCTTCTAATTGAGTGAGCCTTGTTTTGGATGGGAGATCATGTTGTGTTCTTCTCGTCTCTGGCATGTTGTTGACATGAAAGGCGAAAGGGATGAGCGAGTGCACATAGAAAGTTTCTTCATTCTTTAAATCCATCTGCAGAAGTAGGAGCAAGTTATGTGCCCTGCTCCCCAGGGAATCCATATTCTGTGATGTTTCCCAAGCCTTGGCAATCAGTGCTATTCTTTTGTTGATATTTTTCTCGACATATCATCTACAGGATGTGAGGAAGCTGGAGGACCCTTTTAGATTTATTGTAGGGGTGCATGTAGTCGCTGGCATGGCTATTTCCAAGGAACTGCCAAGCAATGGCATAGGAACCAAAGCTTCCTCTAATTCCTTAATCCGGTTCTTTAGTCTGGCATTTTGGGCTTCAATGACTCCAACGGAATCATGAAGAGTATCTTCGGTTTCCCTGTGAAGTTCACAGATTTTGGATGCGTGCATATTGGCAAGGTCAAGTTCTGACATATGTTTTCTTTTCTTATTTTTTACATCTCTTTTTTCAATGATTAATTTTTTTGATTCGGTTTCAAAAACAGCGCTCTGGAATACGAAGGATTCATCTTCGTCAAAAACGTCAGTACCAACCATGTCCATTGAGAAGGCATGTTGAATTGTGTGTGCAGGCTGATCAAGGTTGCATAATATGCTTTCAAGATCAGTGTCAAGATCCATGTTTTGACGGTAAGCTCTGCCTCCCCTACAATTATTTTTCCATTCTTTTGCACGGGAAGCTCTTGAGGAAGATGTTCATTGTGTCTCTATAAAACTGTTGTGCAGCTGTTGGCAGTAGTTTATCAAAAGGTTGGTTGGCTCCAGACGCTATTTGAAACGAAGAAATGGAGGGGACAATATAACCCCCCGCAAACATTGCTTCAATGCGTGCGAATGGAAAATCTCCTCATTAAGGACAATATCTATGCGTGTTGTATGGTGACCTGTTAGAAGTAAAACATAGTTATTGCAAACTTAGAAGTGCGAAGGTGAGGGTTACGGCCAACAACATTTAAGGATAGGAGGTTTCGTGAACTAACCCAGCTGGCGGCGTGCGAATGACATTGCATGGTATTTGAAATTAAGACTGGGAAGCAATTGGAGGTTTCGTGAATGAAGCAAGTTGACGGCGTGTGAATGACATTCCATAGAATTTGAAATTAAAATTGGGAAGGGAGAAGAAAATGCTTCGCAAAAATTGCATTAATGGAAAAACTTCTTGAGCCTTGCGCGCATCAATGAGAGCTTAGATGGTAGATGCACGATGACCTGTTAGCATTAAAGATTTAGAAAGAATACATACACACACACACACACATATATATATAAACATTATTTTTTATCATGCACACATGTGAAGGTAACGGCCACGGGGAAGAGCAAGCAAGGAAGGAATGGCCAAGTCTAAAAGTGCATGGTTCGGGATCGCGGTTCTCGGGCGGGCGGGTTCAAAATAAGGCCTCTATTGTTCGGTGTTCTACAAGTAGCACACAAAGTTCCGCGACATACAAATTGAGAAGCGGACTTGCGGGTTGGCCGATATTTGATAGACCATCTACAGTTTCTAGATCGCAGGTTGTCGGGCTGGCAAGGTAAAAAACGACGCTCTATTGTTCGGTGCTTTGCAAATATCTTATGATGATAAATTGAGAAGCGGATTTGCGAGGTGACCAGCTCAACATTCTACTCCAGGGATGGTGGGCTCCCACAAATGAGCAATACATATTTGCGGGTTGTACATTGGGTCGATTTTCGCCATATAGAAATTGGGTTCTCGGGCTGGCGGGTTCAAAATTGCCTAAGCAAATCAAAGGGCTCCGTTTGACTCCCACTGCACATTTCATAATTCATGTGCAACACCAAGTTTGTGATTACCAGATCAGTGTGTGTAGAAACGAGGCAAAAGTAAATTTGTGTCTTTATAAAGTATGGACATGAGATTTTATAGATCATGTACCGATATCGCATTCCATACTTGCGGGTTCTCAGACGGGAGGGGTCAAAAAATAGGCCTCTATTGTTCTGTGCTTTACAAATAGCACATACAGTTCTACGATATACAAATTGACAAGCGGACTTGCCAGGTGGCTGAGAATTTATAGAGCATGTACAGTTTGTGCATCGCGCATTTTCGGGTTGGCGGGGTTAGAAACGAGTCTCTATTGTTCGGTGCCCTACAAATTGCTTATGATGCACAGATCCCTTATTCCATAATTAGTCACTTATTTGGATCGCACACTTGCGAGCTGCACACTATGCCTCTAATGTTTTGTGTCCTGCAAATAGAAATTATAGTATGGCGATATACATATTGACAAATGGACTTGCGGGCTGGTTGTCTCAACATTGCAATTCTGCTGGATGGCGGACGTGCAACGTAATGGCTTCTCGACGCAAGAAAAGAAAAAAAAATAAAAATAATATATATAT
>ML781377.1:124414-158849 GCA_009831015.1 Picea engelmannii | reverse complement strand
CATCCTCATTTGTGGGAGAACCAGGCTATGGATTCCTGATACAAACTGAGACAGAAGTTGATGTTCTGCTACAACTTTCGCTTTCATAATATCAATCTTTTGTTTCAAGTTTATGCATGTCATTTGTAATTGATTATAGACTATTTTAGCTATCATAGTCTATTGCAGAATGATGTGATTTAATTAATGTGATCCATGTCTGATTTCTTTCATTACTTAAAAAGTACAACAATTACTTTGTTCAGTTAATGAATGACGGATTTCTTTTCTTTGTCAATTGAATAATTTTGTATTAGTCTTTGCATACAGGTTTACCTAACTGTGAAGATTTATAAATCATAAGGTTGTTGTAAAAATTTTATGTCTTGTTTGTCCTGTAATTATATTGAAGAGCACAGCAGTTTCCCGTTTACAAGAAGCTTCAGGATAATCTGGTGCGGGTTTCCTCCCTCTGATCGGCTAAGACAATCATCATACGCAGGACAAATCTGGAGCGTTTCTCCAGGTCAGTTTGTGATTTATTTGTTAGTTTCTTTATTAGTATAATATTAGTAGTTTAGTTAGATATATGTTTAGTTAGATTTATAGAATTAGTATATTAGTTGTTTAGTTTAGTTAGTTTTTTTTTATGTTTTATTTATGTTCATAAAATTATAAAATCAACAAAAATATCTTTCTTTGTCTTAGGGAAGAATGCAAATGAGTTTTTTCAGGTTTTATTCAAATCTGTAAATTGTAGATATTGTACATTTTGTGAATAAGTTATATTTCCATTAGTAGTTAGATAGTTAATTAGTTAGAGTTAGTATAGTAGTAGTTAGTAGATTGTATATAAGATAGTTAGTTTAGTTTATTAGTTTGTTTTAGTTAGATTAGTTTAGTTTGTTTTAATTGTTATTGTTAGTTAGATTAGTTTTTGTAGATTAGTTTTATTTTGTTTTATTAGGACCTTAGATCGGCTAACGGAGCCGCTAAACCCGTCAGGGTGGTTCATCCCAAACGGCTTGGGTTATTAGACAACCCCGGACCGGTTCCACTCTTCCAGTTGACGGATGGTCATTTTCGCCCGTCAACAAATGGCGCTAGAAGGAAGGCCTGAATTTAATTAATGGCACGAGGCAGTCGTAAGACTCCTCCACCACCTAATCGCTCACCTATAGTGACAAGAAGTCATTCAAACGATAATATTCCCCCTCAAACAGCAACCACTTCAAACAACGATCCATCGATCACAGTTGAACCAGTAACTCCAAATCCCGCAGGTGGTGACCTACAAGAGATTGTTCGACAGTCTCTCATAAGAACACATAGTGCCTTAGCCCGTTTAAGAAAACCAAACCATCCTTTGGGCCAACCTTTATATTTCTCTGATATCAGAGAGAAACTCGGTGGCACTAACCTCACTGTGAACCCTGCAAATCCAATCGACACTCTTGTCGCAGGAGGATCTGGTATACCTCCTTCACCACCTCCATCATCTCCTTCTTCTTCAGGAGGAGACTCCTCTGACGAAGGAAGTTCCCTTTCACAGCCTTCCACACCCACTACACCAATGTCAAATCAGAATAACCCTGCCAGACCTTGGCTCGACCAGGATACAGTAGCTGTACCTGGAGCTCAGCATCCTTTACCTAAACACCCGGAGAAATGGCTTCCCAAGTTCGACCCCGACTCTAAACAAGTCACCGAAGATCACATTAAAAAGTTTATGTTAGCCATAAGACTCCGCAATGTCAAGCATGAAGACGTTGTCTGTAGGTTGTTCCCTTACACTTTCAAGGGCAATGCATCCACATGGTACTTTGACCAGCAACCCCATACCATCGTATCTTGGGAAAGGTTTGAAACCTGCTTTTTGGAAAAGTTCGGAGATGATAAAACTCCAGAAGTTCTAGTTATGGAGCTTTCTAGCTTAAAAATGAACCCAAAAGAGAAAATTAAAGACTTTAATCAAAGATTCTTAACACTTAAGAACCGAATCCCTACGTATTCCATGCCGACCTAGAATCTTGTCATAGCATATTACACCAAAGTTTTGCATCAAAGTATAGCTATTTGGGTTAAACGATCTAAGAAAGCCACGTTGTTAGAGGCCTTCGAAGAGGCCGGCCAGATTGAAAAGGACATCCTTAGTTTAAAAGACACTACTAGCAACGAAACAAAAACTAGCTCTTCTTCCAAAAAGAAGATCGAAATCCTCCAAAGACCTACTCAAAGTAAAACGCAACCTGAAAGCTCTGATTTAGAAAACTTAACTAAAGTCATTCAAAAACTGTCGAATCAAGTTATAGATTTAAAAAGGATGAACGAAGAAGCTTCTTCGAGCAAAGGGCCTTACAAACCCCCGTTCAGGAAGTCTTTTCCTCCCAACCGACCTAATCCTACTACTAAAGGCCTTAATCTAGAAAGTCTGCAATACGCCTTACAAACAATTCTAGAAGGCCAAGATAACTTGATACCTCCTGAGATTCCTGAAGAGGTTGTTGAACAAGAGACAGTTCAAGAAGAAGAGTCTTCTCCAAACATTTTTGGACACTTCTCGGATAGCATCTTTCAAGCTAACTTCGAGACGGTTCACCCCTACAATACTCGGAGTAAGACAACGAACAAACCTTCTTCTGAAAACACTTCGACTTTGCCCCCAAAGCAATCCAAACCATCTGATACTAAACAGAGTCATGTAAACCCCAACTTAGATTATGATTTAGTTGAAGATCTTAAAAAGTTAAGGGCTAACATTTATGTTTATGAGTTGTTGAAGTTTCCATTTTTTCTACAAAAAATGTTACAGAACATCCTAGAGAATAGTAAAAACAATAATTCAAATGGTAATAAGGTTGTTCAGAACAAATTCCCTCAGAAGTCTTCCTCTAGGAATAACTCTGATCCTCAAGATAAAGGAAGCCTTCCTGTAAATACTGTAAATAATGTAAATAAAGTAGTTTCAGAAACTGCGAGTAAAAAACCACAAGCTACTACCCTAAGTACTCACAAAAATGTACCTCCATTCTTGTTAACTTTCGAAGTCTTTAATAGAAACATACACAATTGCATGGTAGACTCAGGAGAAACATCTAATATAATGCCATGGTCTGTATGTCAGAAAATTAATGCTGAGGTTGAACCATGTACATTAAAAATCATCCAACTTGATCGAATTGATGTTAAAGTTATAAGCGAATTAAGGAATGTTCTTATAAGATTATCGTCTAACCCCAAGGTTCATCAAGTAATTGATATTATCATTGTAGATATTCCAGAAGTGTATGGTATGTTTTTGAGCAGGGATTGGTCGGAGCAGTTACATGGCTATTTTGCAACAGATTGGTCCCACCTGTGGCTCCCAGAGAACGACAAGCCCAATAAGATTAAGGTAAATTGTGAACGCTACCTTAAGTTCACAGTCACAGATTTGAATGATCCCAACGAACCATTTACACCTTCTGCTGATTCACACAAAGTACAAGGGATTGACGCCTTTTTTGGCAATTTCATGGCCGAGACTTCAGCCATCACCAAACCAGAAAAACAGTCTAAGATTGTAGCATATGTGCAGCCAACAGCTTCTACACAAAGTTCTCATGCACCCGATAAAAATCAAATTTGGTCTCTTTATTTTGACGGGTCAAAGTCCAAAGAAGTAGCCGGTGCAGGCTGCGTTATTATCGATCCGGCAGGTAACAAAACATTGATTGCATGTAGGATAGAATTTGAATGTACTAATAACACTGCAGAATATGAAGCTTTACTACAAGGTCTCAGAAAATCTTTAGACATGAACATTCAAAACTTAACTATCTTTGGTGATTCTGAAATCGTGGTTAGACAGGTGAGGAATTCTATCCATTGTTTGTCTCCACACCTTAAAAGATACCAATCCGAGGTATGGAATTTAATGAATAAGTTTTCCTCTTTCAATATAAATTATATTCCTAGATCGAATAACTCTGAAGCAGATCTATTAGCTAATGTACCTTCTAAACTCTTCCCTGCAGAAGGCTTGTCCCCAGACGCATTCTTCGTTGAGTTGTTGTTTAGGCCATCCGTTCCCGACAACATCACGAACTGGAGGGTCTTCGACGACGATCAACAGATTATTAGCTTTCTGCATATGGAAGAAACTTTTCAAGGCGCGGTGATAGACGAAGGCACTCACGACGATAATTTGCGCGATTTCACGGTAATACCTGATCCGAGAACTCATGAATCTTCATCAGACATGGTAAATTTGATCCCTAAATCTGTAGTTGGATTGGAGAAATTTTATGATCTTCAAGATAAATTCAAAAAATCGGTCAACTGTAAAACCAATAGTTCCTCATTATTATTTGAAAAAGTAAACTTAGGAACTAATGACAATCCACAGTGCATTAATTTAGGGGTTGGGTGTTCTGAACAAGAAAAAGTTGCATTCATTAAATTGTTCAAAGAATTTAAAGATGTTTTTGCATGGACGTATGATGACCTTAAAACTTTTGACCCTAATATCATACAGCATGTCATTCCTATGAAACCCCAAACCTCTCCCTTTCAACAGAAATTAAGAAGAATGCACCATAAAATTGAACCGACCGTTCAAAAAGAATTGAATAAACTCTTAAATGCTAAGATAATCTTCCTTGTTAGGCACACTCAGTGGGTTTCTAACCTTGTCCCTGTTCGGAAGAAAAATGGGGAAATCAGACTTTGAATTGATTTCCAAAACCTTAACAAAGCGTCTGATAAAGACAACTATCATGTCCCACCCATGGAACAGATCCTTCAACAAGTATCTGGTCCTAAGAGGCTATCTTTATTGGATGGTTTCTCGGGGTACAACCAAGTCCTGATGTCTCCACCAGACCAACTTAAAACTACCTTCCGTACCCCGTGGGGCACCTATGCATATCGAAAGATGCCCTTTGGCTTGATTAATGTCGGTGCACTTTCCAGAGAGCAATGGATATTGCTTTCCGAGGCTTGATCAATCAGTCTGTTGTAGTTTACTTAGATGATGTCACTGTGTTCTCAAAGAACAAAATCGATCATCTAGCTCATTTACGAGTCGTTCTGCAGCGATGTCGTAAATATGGCATTTCCTTGAACCCTAAAAAATCCATCTTTGCAGTAGAACATGGTAAACTCTTAGGATTTATTGTGTCGAACGAGGGGATGATTATCGATCCCGAAAGGACCCAAACCATCGTGAAACTTCCCCCTCCTACATCCAAAAAGTCTATGCAGTCTTTCTTAGGCCAGATTAACTTCGTGAGAAGATTTGTCCCCAGTTTCTCCGAAATGGTCAGACTTTTGCAGAACTTAATTAAGAAAGACGTACAATATCATTGGGGATCCTTAGAAAATCAAGATTTTAATGCAGTAAAGAAGGCTATAATAGATGCTCCTTCTCTAATGAGCCTTGACTTCTCCAAAGATTTCACACTCTACACTTTTGCTTCTGACCGCTCCTACGTCGTTGTCCTAACTCAAAAGAATGCTGAAAACAATGAAGTACCCATTGCCTTTATGAGCTCTTCTTTCAAAGGCATGGAACTTAATTACTCAGCGGTAGATCGACAAGCCTACGCTGTTTTCAAAGTAGTTAAGCACTTCCGGTCCTATCTTTTGAAGTCAAGGACGAAAGTCATTGTCCCCTACCCAGCCGTGAGGAACCTGTTAGTGCAGAAGGAGCTAGGAGAAAAGAGAGCTAACTGGGTCACCTCCTTCCAGGAGTACGACATAGAAATTACCCCAGCTCAGATAGTAAGAGGTCAAGGTTTATGCAAGTTAGTTGTTGATTCAGTCAAAGGACAGCAAGAAGAAAACGATCCGTCAAACCTAGAATAGCACAATCAAAATGCAATCTATGGTATACAAAATGTTGTTAGTCCCTGATATGACGATATAAAATTATGTCTTGAACATGGATCAGCCCCCCGTCACCTGGATCCCACCAAGAGAAGAGCGTTGAGATTAAGGTATGCCTCCTTTCATTTGGTAAATGGTATCCTGTTTCGTCAAAATTTTGATGACGTACTAATGCGCTGTCTTGAGAAGGACGAAGCAGAAAAAGTCTTGCTAGAGTTGCATGCAGGGGAAGCTGGTGGTCACTTCGGTGGTGACACCACTGCCCATAAGGTTTTGAGAGCCGGTTATTACTGGCCTACGCTTTTTAGAGACGCCCATGCCTTGTGTCGCAAGTGTATTATTTGTCAGAAAGCATCAGGGCGGTTACAAAAACCAGCCTTTCCTTTACAGTATGTGTCAGTAGACTCTCCTTTTCAGTAGTGGGGCCTTTATATCATAGGTCCAATCAACCCCCCATCGTCACAACAGCACAAGTTTATCATCATAGCCACATATTACTTTACCCGGTGGTTTGAAGCTACTGCGTTAAGAACCGTCAACACTAGTCAGGTAATTGCCTTTCTAAATTTGAATATGATCACTCGTTTTGGTATCCTTGACTGTTTAGTATTCGATAACGCTTCTTACTTTTCTTCTCTTGAGATGAGTGAGTTCTCTTTGGAAAAGGGAATTAAATTGAAGTATTCTGCTAGCTATTACCCCCAGGGCAATGGATTGGCAGAATCAACTAACAAGAACTTAATTAAAATCATCAAGAGAACAGTGACTGAAAATCACAAAAATTGGCACAATGCACTGTTAAATGCACTATGGGCTGATAGGGTAACACCGAAAGATGTTGTAGGTAACTCCCCCTTTTTTATCATCTACGACAAAGAAGCAATTATGCCACCTCACATTCTTCTCCCTTCACTACAGTTGTCACAGAAAATACAAGAAGAAGATTTCCCCCCTTTGGAAAACCGAATTAACGCTTTGATGAAGCTAGAAGAGGTAAGAGCCCAAGCGAAACGTAAGTTAGATCAGCATCAACAGATAGTCAAAAGCTGGTTCAATTCTAACTATGCCTCTGACAGAAACTTCGAAGTAGGCGACCTTGTCTTGAAGTGGGACAAACCGCATGAGGGAAAGGGAGAGCACACGAAATTTCAAAACTTGTGGCTTGGACCGTTTTTAATCGCTGAAAAGTTGGGTCCCATTTCTTTCCAGTTGCAGAATCTAGAAGGGCAGCCTGACACCTATCCGGTGAATGGCCAAGCCCTGAAAAGATACTTTGCTTAATAACAACCCTTGTATTTTATGTACATACTTTGCTTTGTTTGCTTTTCGTTTGCTTTTTGTTTTTGATTTTTTTTCCTTTGATTTCTCAGCTTGTGTTTTTGAAATACACATACCTGTGTACTGAGCTATTCAAAAAAAGAAAACAGAAATTTCCTTCGCTGAAATAACTGCTAAGAAAATTGTATGAACATCAGTGAAATTTATATCTGTGTTGGCAAAAAGTTTGTTGTTTGAAAGAAGTTGACTGATTTCGATCTCTGAGTAAAGCTTGTCATGATCATCTATTAATCTTTTTACGTTGTCCCCATTCCTTAAGGGAATGACTCAGAAGATGTCTCCCTGCCTTAGGAAGTTGTTTTTTTTAATAAAACATCTCTGGATCTTAATTAAGGACATTTCTAAAAATTTCTGACGAGGTCTGTAAAAATATGTTAAAATATCATAATTTTCAGCGTCACCCCGCTCAACTATAAATCTTTGAAAAACAAAACAAAATAAATCAATAATAGAGTTGTGGGAAGTGCTTGTAAACCCGTCGGGATGTTGAACAGGTCTGCTGGCAGCGGGTAAATGGATGCATGGCGCCAAGACAACTTCATCGGGGTACTGAATAGCTCTGCTGGCAGCGAAGCAATGTTGGGTATATGAAAATTTGTAAATAAGAATCCTCTTAACGTCCTTTATTCTGATCCAGAACTTCTTGGCAGGATACAGATGTCAAAGTGGGTTAAATGACAACCCTGTCGAGGCTATGGACGCCTGTTGGCAGCAGTGGCTCTGTCAATAGTATTGGAGATTTATCTTTAATATTGTGACTCGCTGATCTTAAGATTGTTATCTATTTTCATCTTTTAAAACACTGCTAGAATAGTTGGTTAATGATGATGTTTATACGATTTTCTGGTTGTTATTTTTGAGTTGAAATTATCTTTGTTGTTCTGATCTAAATTTGTTCTTTTGGCAGAGATGACTACTTCTACCAGTGTGTCGCCATTGTTGGCAGCCAATTCACATTTTTTCCATTGTCTTATAAGCTGCCTACACCAATGTTTTGCAAACATCAATTTTTCGTTGCAATTTTCAAGTAAACGACACTTTTATTTTTGCGACGTTTGCACATTTACCTCGTTTTTGTTTTCACGACTGTAAGCGTGAAAACTTGGTCTTTCGAAGTCGCATTAAGATCATTATTTGAACTGTCATTATCCTTCTTGTCGATATGCCTATTGCGCTTACATTTTACTTATCACTATACAGCTTGCAAAACTCTTTTGATCTGCACTCATTGGGCATTCTTTGACTGATTATGTATTTTCGTTTCATTAGTTTGTGAGGCATTGACAGCTGAATTTACATGTGCTTTGATTTGATTTACTTGACCATTATTTTCATTAAAATATATAGGTGTTATGGTTAAACCCTTGATATATATTTCATTTGATATAACACCTAGTTTCAAAACGCATTGGTACCTCGCTTAAACTCTCTATATGAATTGATACATCGCATGTGATATAGTCAAAACATTGGTATTGGTTTCGATTTGTAAGTTTGGTTTAAAACTATGGCATAACTTTGATTGCACGCTTTGTTTTAACACACTTACCATTGGTTTCATTGGTTGGCCAAGTGACATGATTGTTGAGCTATACTATAATGGGTAGAACAGCTATAAGTCGGCGGTTGTACCTTGGCAATAACTATTATGCATGGCAGAGATAAGCTCCACCACCTTCGCACGATGACATTAATGTCTATCCCTTATCCATGTTTCACCTTTGTTAGCTCGGGTAACCCTTCGTGCACTCTGCTCCTATGTGTGCTATGATCCAAACCCTGGATCGTTCACCGTGTGCTCGGCTCCATGGCACCGGTGGTGCGAATCGAGCCGAACGGTAGCCAAGCCTTACTACTATTCGACAATGCCCGGAAAGACTTGGAGGATAACGGTTGGCTCACCTTCGTGCGGAGGTTTGAGGGTTTTAATATAGATGTGGCACAACAGTTCGCCCTGACTTTTGATGGCTGTAGAGCCAAGGTGGGTGACATTCAGTTGGAAATCAATGAGGAATTTATCAATTCTGCTACAAGGTTACCTGCCACGGGCCAGCGTTGGTTCAAAAATTCGAAAGTGGAAGAGGTTCCATGGCCACTTATGTTCCTCTCGCGAAAGGTCACATCCTGTGACAGAGGTATGCTCATATCCATGCTTAAACCACGAAGGCATGACCTTTTGATAGTAGTCAAACAATTCGTGACCTGTGAGGGTCGATATGGACTCGTTTTTCTCTACCATCTGCGTTTGTTAATGAATTTTATAGGGTATCCTTTGAATATGCCTTTCTATTTCCAGCGTAGCCTGTAAAAAATGGCAAAGAGGTTTAAAAGGGAGAAGGCCGATAGTAGCCTATTCCACCATGGACTTATTAAACTTATCATTGTCAATTATTTAAGTCTCCACGGTGATAGTTGACGAGCTTTCATCGCTCGAAATGGTTTTGATGATACAGACCTTGTCCAGATTGACAAACCTGTGGTTAATGAAACCAAGGTCGGGCCACCAGTGCCCTTCCATGTCCTACTGCCCTCTCCTAAACCTTCGGTCGACCCTGATATTGACTTACCCGACGTTATAACTAAGAAGGTTGAGACTGTTAAACAGCCTGTGAGGAAAAAGGTTAGAGGTAACCCTGTTGTTGATGGAAAAGGAAAAAAGAATGCTCGGCTTATCTCGAGAATGGCTAGAAATAAACCTAAACCCACTGCTGAGCAGAAGCCCATAGTCCTTAGTGAGGATTTGGACTCTGACATAGAACGCTTCCTAGCCAGTGAGTACCCTTACTCACAGGTTCTGTGCTCCGAGCCACCTTATGATTTCGTTGCTAATCTTCCCCCTTGCCTAAGGAATAATCCGAGTTACCCAGGGATCAAACTACCTAACGAAACCCTTGGCAATGTAACTAAACCCTCACCTGCGCTTTCTAAGCCAACACACTCGTCCTATGACCAATGTGATTTGTGGTTGGAACGATACTACATTGACGTTCCCCTACTCCAATCGAAAATCCAATCATTGGAAAATCAAGTTGCAATATTGACCAGCCAAAGAGACAAACTTCAAGCGACTGATAGGAAGCAAAGAACCATTGGTTCCATCGTTTTTAAGAATGTTGAATCGGCCACAGCCGTTGTCAACTCCAACTTGTCATGATCAGGTTGTCTGCTCACCACACAGGTATGAATTTTGATATCATTTTCGTTTTGTCAATGATCAGGATTAATATAATGATGTGAGTTTGGTTTTCGAATAGTTCTGTCTATCCTTTGAATTGGCTTTGTCATAATGTTGTTCATCCTGTGCATTGTTTTCGCGGTGCTAAAAATAAATGAAGTTTCGATTTGGATACACAATCTGCTCATTCCCAGTTTAGCCACTGATAGATTTTTATCGGATTTGATTGGTTTTCGATTGAATTTGATTTGATCGTATCTCTGATTGAGTTAATGAAATTGATGGTTTGCTTTAGATTGGATTTATTTGTATCCAATTTGAACAGGAAGTTTTTCATGCTAGATTTAGAATGAGATCATGTGTTGATTTGATTTCGTTATAGATAGTTTGTATGCTGTGATTGTCAAACGATTTCATGAGTTTGGTTGTTAGGATCTTTTAATAGGATGTGTCATGTAATCTTCTAAAACAGGGATACGACTCTGTTCAGCTCTGATTTGGAAAGAACGACTCTGTTTTTATGGAAATGATACTCTCATTTAAGTCTGTGCAAATGATATTCGCGCCCGAATCATGGAATGGTTTTGATTCACAATGACTATGTTAAAATCCAGTTGTTAGATTCGCTTGATTGGATTGATGTGTATCTTCAATTAGTTCGATCATTTTCATGAGTTGGATTCGTATCATAAATGCTTCTCTATTTGATTTTAAAACGAATTGGTTGACATATGCTATCTCTATCAAATCCGGTTATAATTCGTTTGAAAGAAACGATTTCGTTCATTGTCAATCGAGTTTGTTTGCCCCAAATAGCAATAACAAACGATCGGATAATTCTCATGAACCCTGTTACCAATTGAGTGATCTCATTACGATTTCATTTGTGGTAATTTACGCGCCAGTTTTGGTTTAATTCGCTCATGGAATGGATCGTTTTACAGTTATGTCGATTTGAAAATGAGCTTGTTTGGATTCGATTGTGTCTCCTGTCTATGAGGCAGCATTACAATTTCCTGCGATTTGATTTAATTATATTGATTTCAGTTTGATATGAAACGATTTCATAACAGTTTGATTATGATTATGTTCACCCGATTTTGTGGTAGCAAACGAAACAGAGTACACGTATCTCTATAGTCATTTGATTGATCTTGATCCTGTTTGATTTCAAATGGTATAACAATTTCAATTTGAATGATTAGTTTTCAAATAGCTATTGGATGTTAGGTGAATTTAATTCTTTAAAAGATTTGAGTTGATTTTAATGATGATTATGTGTCTTATTTAGACCAGCTACAGAATCGCAAGATTCTGTAGCTAGTCTATAGAATTAGATTTTTATCATTTTATTCATAAAGGATCCTTCTAACTTGTCCATTTTTTACCTTTTTCAGGTACATCTGAATTGCATTGGACATAATGGACAGTCTAGAGGATATTTCTGTGTTTTAGTTTTATTTTAGGTTCCTAGTTTAGTCAGACTTGGGAGATCTTCCCAGATTTTATGTAAACAGTTTTGATAACTTCTACAGTGAGGTTTTACCCTGTGGAAAACCTTTAAATACTTATTATTTTTGTAATAAGAGGCATCATCATTTGTGGGAGAACCAGGCTATGGATTTCTGATACAAACTGAGACAGAAGTTGATGTTCTGCTACAGCTTTCGCTTTCATAATATCAATCTTTTGTTTCAAGTTTATGCATGTCATTTGTAATTGATTATAGACTACTTTAACTATCATAGTCTATTGAAGAATGATGTGATTTAATTAATGTGATCCATGTCTGATTTCTTTCATTACTTAAAAAATACAACAATTACTTTGTTCAGTTAATGAATGACAGATTTCTCTTCTTCGTCAATTGAATAATTTTGTATAAGTCTTTGCATACAGGTTTACCTAACTGTGAAGATTTATAAATCATAAGGTTGTTGTAAATTTTTTATGTCTTGTTTGTCCTGTAATTATATTGAAGAGCACAGCAGTTTCCCGTTTACAAGAAGCTTTAGGATAATCTGGTGCGGGTTTCCTCCCTCCGGTCGGCTAAGACAATCATCATACGCAGGAAAAATCTGGAGCGTTTCTCCAGGTCAGTTTGTGATTTATTTGTTAGTTTCTTTATTAGTATAATATTAGTAGTTTAGTTAAATATATGTTTAGTTAGATTTATAGAATTAGTATATTAGTTGTTTAGTTTAGTTAGTTTTTTTTTTATGTTTTATTTCTGTTCATAAAATTATAAAATCAACAAAAATATCTTTCTCTGTCTTAGGGGAGAATGCAAATGAGTTTTTTCAGGTTTTATTCAAATCTGTAAATTGTAGATATTGTACATTTTGTGAATAAGTTATATTTCCATTAGTAGTTAGATAGTTAATCAGTTAGAGTTAGTATAGTAGTAGTTAGTAGATTGTATATAAGATAGTTAGTTTAGTTTATTAGTTTGTTTTAGTTTGTTTTAGTTAGATTAGTTTAGTTTGTTTTAATTGTTATTGTTAGTTAGATTAGTTTTTGTAGATTAGTTTTCTTTTGTTTTATTAGGACCTTAGATCGGCTAACAGAGCCGCTAAACCCATCATAGTGGTTCATCCCAAACGGCTTGGGTTATTAGACAACCCCGGACCAGTTCCACTCTTCCAGTTGACGGACGGTCGTTTTCGCCCGTCAACAGGTGGGAGGTTTCAACATTGAAGATGTGTGTTAGGGACATAACCTCCCTAATCGCTCACGTAGGTAGAATAATATGTTTTCTATGTAATAAAGGCCAATGTAATAAAAGTTGACATTAGTAAATAAGGCCTATATAATAATGTAAACAAGTCAATTGTAAGAAGACTTAATAGAATCTTTCACTTCTAGAAAGATATTCCTCTAGAATGTTCTTTAAAAGATGGAATTAGTATAAATAAAAGTAGAAGGCATGGGAAAGTCTTGTCTTGAGAATTATTGTAATAGAGCTCTACTCCATTGGATGTTTCCCCCTCGAAGAGACAAGTGAACATTGCTTTCATTCAATAAATTTATTATTGTTGGTGTTGTTGTTCTCAATTATTTTATTTTTCCACCGGTATGTGTTGCAATATTTTTTATTATGCTTATTATAATACATCTAGTACCTCACAATGTGTTGCTTGGAGTGGAAGAATGCAACTCAGGGAGGAGCCTTACCAAATTCATGATACAAAGAAGTGTTAGAATACCTTAATAGTAAGCCCACATCCATCCACTGATAAGAAGAAGTTGGGGGTAGAGGATGACATATGCATAGTTCCAAAGAAAATGGTGATGTGGTCGATGCCTTTTTGAAAACAAGTGGTAATTGTCGACAATGTTCAATGATGAAAGATTTTGAGATGTGTTACTCCCTTAAGGTAGTAAGATAAAGGATATCCAACTAAAAGAACAATATATATTACTTTTTAACCGTAGATAAATAAGTTTGCAACACAGCAAAGTATGAGCTATAATATATGTTTTATGCAATTTTTTGCTTTCATCTCTACAATGGTTTTTATGCAATCACGATGATCATCTTTCTTATGGATATTTGAATACTGTGTTAAAGGTGATTTTTATGCAATTCTTTGCTTTCATCTCTATAATGGTTTTTATGCAATCATGATTATCATCTTTCTTATGGATATTTGAATAATGTGTTAAAGGTGATTAAGTAAGAAACAAATTTAAATACCCATGGTATATTTCCACTTATGTTACATTATCATAGATAATTTTATCAATAAATATAAGATAACAAGTTTTTTTAAATAAATAAAAAAATTATATCGTAATAACAAATTCCAAAACATTAAAAACATATATAAAAAAATTTTAAACTAACTTATACAAATAATAATAAGATGAGGAAAAAATCAATATTTTATCCATTAAATTTAATTTAACTACTTAAATATTTTTTCTCATTATCATCACTTGTAGAATTCACCAATATTAAATTTAAATTTAATATAATTAATTAAATGATTTTCCCACTATCACTAATCACTTGTAGCTTTCGTTATTTTTCTACCTTCCCTTCTTAAACATTCACTTCCAAATCATTTTGTATAAGTTAATTTTTTTATACAAATAATACTAAAATGACCAAAAAAATCGATATTTTATCTATTAAATTTTATTTAACTACTTAAATATTTTTTCAGAATTCATCAATATTAAATTTAAATTTAATATAATTAATTAAATGATTTTCCCACTATCACTAATCACTTATAGCTTTCGTTATTTTTCTTCCTTGCCTTCTTAAACCTTCACTTCCAAATCATTTTCCTTGGCTAATTATTTTTTTCTCTCCTACATGGTGTATAAGGTTAACGTAATTTCATATGTATCTATCTATTTGAAAATATCATACTAACATGAGGGCACATAATAGTAAAGAATCGAGTGAAAATATGTATCTCATATATTCACCTTTCAAAAGAAGCACAACTTTTGAGGTAAAGAATCAAGTGAAAATAAATATGACTCACTCATGGATTTTTTAAAACAAAAAAAATTGGATCATTTCTCGATTTGTGCGTGTTATCTTTGCCCAGGGGTCATGCTAATCTTTTCTGTATCGTTTTAATTTTATCAGATGTCTTCAAAGAGACTGGACTTTTTAAAGGAAACACAACTTTTGAGATATATATATAATAAACTAGAAAACTATTTTAGGTGAAGAATCAAGTGAAAATATGTGGCTCTTTAAAATAAACACAACTTTTGAGATATATAAATGTGTGTGTGTGTTTGTAGTGATTACAAACTAGAAAACTATTTTATGTGTGATGATGTGGAGATTTTTAAGTGAAACCAATAAAAAATAATGGTAGAATTTGAGTTAGTTTGTTAATTTTTCTTTTATTCACCTTTCAAAGATAATACAATGGAGTGGTATTAGTAATATTAAGAGCAAATATCTTCGAAATTTTCATGTGTGATTATTCATAATCCTACCAACCTACAAGTAGAAGCCATACCAAATGAAAAAACCCCACCTCATTGAGTATGGAGATGAGGTTTCTTGGCCTAAAGAATTTATACCTACAATGCATGTAAATCCTCTACCTTGCCATGTCCTGCAACAACATAGGCGAAACGATTCATTAGGGACCAAACAAACTGAGGAGAATGAGAGATCACCCTAAAATGGGAAGAAAAATGTTGATTAGGTTTTTAGTAACTCCACGTTGTTGAATTCACACAAATCCATGTATTGTAGTAATATATTAACCACATTTTATTTCAACCCTAACTATGGGATGTTTGGACAACATTTTAAGTTATTTTGTGAGTAAAGTGATTTTTACTATGAGGGGTGGCACTGATGATCGGCCAAACAAGCAAGGTGATGGAAAAGGCATGCCCATTGCTACCCCTCATCTATCACACATTGAATATATATAATGATAACAATAATAATTTAAAGCCATGACTACTCTATCATGTCAATCTACAGATTAAAAAAAAAAAAAAAAAAAATGTTAAATTGTTAGGGTCTCTCCCTAGTTCCCCTAGTTAAGGGAGGAGATTTTTACTTATTGTATAGTGGTCATATTTATTAAAAAAGTGCATTAGGTAATTAGAATGTGTAATCAATAATGTAAGGTGGCCTCATTAAATAAGTTCCATTAGGTAGTTGATGTATCCTCGTTAATTAAGGCCCACTAGGTGATTACCATTTGGGATAGATAGAAACTATTTATAGTAGTATCCTAATCGGGTGCCAAATAATTAGTATTGTATTGGAGCTTTGCTCAATTGGAGATAGTCCCCTCAAAGAGGTAAGAAAACATTGCCTCCTCTTTAGAATATCAATAAAGGTTTTCTTATTATCGCAACTTCAATACTTTGGTTCTATTTTAGTTTATTCCCGCAATTGCATTTCTATCAATGTTGCTTTGAGTTTGCTATTTCAACTATCAAGGTACACCACAAGTGGTATCAAAACACTTTTTTATGCCAACATGTGCCCAATCTTTAGAGATTTTTTTTTTTTAAGTTCAAATATGTGCTCTAGCATCTTTAAACAAAATGATCTATCATTCAATAGGTAAAATTGTGGTTGGGAAGCATACGACCAAGAAATACAAGTGTAGTCACCTAGTTGGATGCTCTTGTACACCTCTCTTGATGCCTAGTGTGTAGTACTACATTAGAAAGAATCTATATACATATCTGATCTTATGCATACCATCAGGTATATTGGAATCCCTCTAGGTGCACCTAAAACCATCCCTAGATAAACATATCAATTTTCTTGTTGCTATAGTACATCTAGCACAACACTCGAGGACATCACTCTCATATATTAGGAAATTGGGTAGTACAACTATGGGTATGGTTGATCCTCCTTAATTAGCATGATCAATTGAGTACTATTGTTGGAAACTCAAGTATATTGGAGAGTTGTAGTGCTTGAAACTTTGTTTCTCTTAGGACCTTACAAACCCTATCCTTTGTAGCATAGGTAGTGAAACTCCTACATAACATGGAATATAAAGAATTTTATAATCCTATTAGTACAATAATACTCATGCAGAAGTAAATACTTCAACATGAGTTAAACAAAATCCATGGACAAACTAAATCATTATGGGAGACCTATCTCAAAAGACTCCTCTTTTGATGCTAAACATGTTGATATAGCTCTTGGGTAACCCTTTGAGTGAACCCTCCGAGCCTAGGCTAGACCAAAACCTTATCAATGGCCTATCTCAACAACATCATCTCACTATGTTGATCACATTGGTCTATTTCCCTAATCGTTCAAGTGGTCCATGTGGTTCCATGACTCGTACTAGAAGCATTTCCACCATGGAAGAAAAAATGAATGAAGTAATTCCAACAATCAAATCCCTCACATAGTTAGTTTTGCAACCCAAGAACAACTTTAGAACCACATGACTAGAATCAATGAGAAACTCACTTTGTTTTGATAAACCTGACAAGAGGATAAGCATGATGGTGGTGAATGTTCTATGGGTGACCACCCTCATAATTGTTGATTTGGATTATCTTGAGAATAAAATGAAGATAGAAATAATAGGGGAAATAGCATAGAGATATTTCAAAGAGTGCAGTAATATCACGAAACCTAAACTCTATTAATGAATGGAATATTGAAACCACTACAATATGCAAAGCAATACAAACTGGCTAGAACTGTGGTATCTTATCTCTGAAAAGAGATGTGTCGGATATGCTTGTTCACAAAAATCTCATTACAAGAGGCCAAAACTAGCTTTTAACATAAATTCTAAACCATCATAGGGAAAATCCCTAAGAACCAAAACCCTAACCCTGGGAGATGGGCTGGAAAAAGGAATGCAACCCCAGAGGAGCCTAGTTGATATGTTAACTTCTCGGGGCCACAAATTTCACATATGAATCTTTGTTTGGGGTATCTATTGGACCACTACAAAGCTTATTCTAATCTCTATGTGCTTTTTTGTCCTAGAAATCATAGAATCCAATCCATGTCAATTGTCAAAAACACATGGGAAATGACTGAAAAATGTGTCAAAAGTTTAGGACTTGTAAAACTATTGTAGAACTATTGAGGTGTAGGACCATTTCTATGTTGGTGGCAAGTGTGGGTGGCCATCTCTATACACTTGGATCAAGCTTCCTCATTTAGGAAGAAATTTCCTCTAACATATGGGTAATGTTTATGTTGAATCTATCTAGATAGAGTTGTATGCTCAATTGACAAGTGCCCTTCATCCCAGTATCCATAATCCAAACACCTATAGCATGCTCAATGCATTCATGGTTGAGTTATGTTGGGGGCAAGGGCTCTGCCACCTCCCTGGTGACCAATAGAGGTGGAAAATATGGCCAAAGCAACTCCACCTTAAATACAAGGTGTAAGCCAAGGAAAGGTGGAATACTCAATTCAAAAGCATTCACACCTACACCATTGGTGATGGTGTAAGGCCCATATCGAAGTGGTTTGATCTTCCCATGGGGGCATGTAAGTCACCTTATCACCAACTTGAAACCTATGTGGAACCTAATGCTTATTTTGTCATTACTTGTACTTGGCATCAGTTTTATGCAAAACATCATGAGCTTGTTATTGGATGTGTTGGATTTGTTAAAAAAGAATGACTATTCTATCTACCTTAGTCTAAGTAACGAGCTCCATAAATGGCATATTTTTATACCGTGTTTTCCTACTTTTAACCCCTTTCTGCTTACCTAGACCTTGTATCAATCCATTATTATGCGAGATTTAGATTTAAGGTGTTTCCATTACATTTCTTTATTACTTTACATGAATTTATGCTTAAACATTAGAAAAATATCATATTTGCATTTATCTTTGAGTTAATTTGCAAAGATGATATGTCAGACAAGTTGTTGTGCAGATTGTGATGTTGCCAAGGTGGATGTTTTGGTTCCAATTGTTGCAACACTCGTTTTCAATTGCTGCAATACTCATTTTCAGTTGATGCAACTCGTCTGAAGTACAGTTGTTTCAACTCACCAAGGAACTATTTTGTGTTGAAACTCCACCTATGTTGCAACTCACCTGAAGTACAGTTGTTGCAACTCTCGTTGTTGCAACTCCACCTATGTTGCAACTCGTCAAGGAACTATTCTTTGTTGCAACTATCATTGTTGCAACTTTGTTTGTGTTGCAACTCGTCCAAGGAACCTTGAGTTGTCAAAACCATGAGCCATGATGTCACATATTTTTCATTTATGGATTTATGCAACAATAATATTAGTCCAAGAAAATCAAAGATACAGAGATAATTTTGCAATTCCAAGACAAAATATTAGTTTGAGTGGTTAACCAAGAATCTTGGAATTTTGGGGCAAAAGAATTTGGACTTATTTATTATTTGCTAATTGTTAGAAAAAAAAACTTGGAAGTTATCTATTGTTTGCTAGTTGTTAGCAACATATATTGGAGTTATTCATTAATTGCTAATTATTAGTTGGAAATTGTTTGTTATTTAGGAAATTCTTGTAACCACCATGGATTTATTAAATCCATAAGTGGGATTATTTAGATATTTTTTATTTCTAGTTTTCATTCAATCTATGTATAAAAGAGAGCACTCTCTCCATTATTCAGGGAGGAATCTTAGAGCAATGTGTGAATGACAATGGAATAATTCATTGAGTTTTTATTTTAATTGTAGTTTTATAATTTTCGTAGTGTGTGATTTAATTAATTCATTTAATTTATTTTTCTTGCATATTTGCAATAGATTAATTTATTTTGATTATTTAATTAATTTAATTAATTTATGTTGTAAGTGTTGATATAGAATAATATCAACACTTTGTTCTATGGAGGCAAGACCCACTCTAATAAAACAAAGTGATGTGTAGCTTAGGTAGTTTTGTTTAATTTCTTGTTGTGTGATTTAATTATGCAAGTTGTTAATTATTTGTTGTGTGATTCAATTCATTTATATTGTCAAATATTTAGAAGGGATTGCATTTATTCATTCATGCAATTGATTATTCACATATGATTGTATTTAATTATGTGATTAACACAATGATTGCAATTGTTGTTCGGAGTAATAACATGGATCATCTTGGCAAGGATTAGGATCTGAATTCGAGGACTTAGTTAATTTATTTTCCAGCAAGTAGTTAATCAATTTTCTTTCAACGTGTGTGATTTTTTTCACCAAACGTGGTGTGAATTTCAATTTCTGCGAGAGTAATTTAGAGTTTCAATTCTGCAATTAGTTTTACTGCACATAGTTGGGGTTTCTTTGGGAAACAATTGATTCATATTCCCGATACCTAAAGCTGGTGTGAGTTTCATTTCCAACACAATAGTTAGCATATTTACTTTTCTGCAAGTGTAACATTCACTTTCATGCCTGTGTGTTTACTTTCTTGCAAGTGTGATATTTCAATTCCTACAAGCGTGATTTACTTTTCGCAGTTTGTAGAACCTTGCAAAAACTTGTAAATTGTCTAAATTTTGGTTGCAAAGGTAATCATTGATACTATGACTTCATAATAAACCAATGGAAGCATAAAGTGCAAAAACTCGTAAGTTCCATGCGATCCCTGGATTGATAATTAAATGCACAATCTTTTTAGTTGTCTTTCTGAGAAATTAGAAAGGTAATTAGAAAACCTGTCATTTTTTGTATCGTTGTCGGGGAATTATCAAAGGTGCATTCCCATTATTTCATTGGTTTGACATTCATTCTATTATTTTGATTCCTGCATTGGTTTGAAATTCATTGTTGCATTTTCGTTGTTGCATTGGTTTGAAATTCATTGTTGCATTTCCTTTCTTCCATTGGTTTGAAATTTTCTTTTACATTTTCTTTCTTGAATTGGTTTGAAATTCATTTTCATTCTTGGATTGTTTTGAATAGTGTTTGTTTATTGTTTGCACACATGATATAGGTCATTTACATACATTGATTGAGTTAACAAAGAATTTTTGTGGTGCGGTAAGAGCCACCCATAGTACTAATCTCTCTTTTGCAGGAAGCCTAGCAAGAGGAAAGAATTGCATCAATGAATGAAGAGAAGGAGACAAGGGGATGAAAATGCCTTCAAATTTGATTTTGGAACAAGAGTTGCAACTCGCTATTGTTGCGAATCTGGTATGTGAGATTTACAAATTAAAATTTTGTTGTTGTATATATATATATATATATATATATATATATATATATATATATATATATATATATTGAAGTCATTTTCCATCTATCCTCCTCTCCTTTATCCACTCTTGTGACATTATTCTTTCTCATTCTTCATCTTCTCCCTCTCCTCATCCATCCCTCGTTTCTTTTCCATCCACTAACTCATGGTGCTTTTCTTCAATGCACTTAGTCTCTTTGTTTTGGGAAATTGTGCAAATCAATGTTTAAGGAATTAATGGTTGCCAGAAGGATATAATGATTTTTTAGTTTGCTTGGTAAAAGTGTGGTTACATGTCTCATCTCCTCTATTTTATTGGTAAAATATTGTTGCACTATAAGTCCTCAATGGAAGATGCATCAAAGAATGTGGGATTTATGTTGGTACATCCAGTATCCAAATTATTCTTCTAGAAACTTGGCAAGCACCATGGTTGGGTACCTAGGTATCTCGGTAGATGTAAATATGTACATAGGATGACCAATCACTCAATCTCTATAATCAGGTTGATGTTTGGCCCTGGAGTACAACAGGTTCCCATTCAACCTTATACCAGTGTTTGGCCCAAAGGTACAGTTGGTTCCTAGTTGGTATATTGTTCCAAAATCACAGCCTTCAAGTGAACAAAGGAACCTCATCATCTAATAGATTTAAACCAAGTTTCCTCCATAGACTTACATGTTTCATCTTCTCTAATTGTTTCTTGGTGAATGATTGTCATACTGTAAGTAATGTAAGATTGAATTTCATACATCTCGTACCCAAAAAATTCTCCTAGAGAACTAGCAAGCACCATGGTTGGGTACCTAGGTGTCTCGGTAGATGGGAATATGTCCATAGGATGACCAATGGTTCATTCCTTATATCTAGATTGATGCTCGGCCCTAGAGTACAACAAGTTCCAGTCAATCTTATATTGGTGTTTGGACCAAAGGTACAGTTGGTTCACAGCCGATATATTGCTCCAAATTTGTAGTTTTACTAGTGAATGATAAGAGAGTCATCATTTGATTAAGTCAAATTCTAATTTTCTACTAATTTTTTTTTACAAAATTTCTTAAAACATAGTGGATCATGCATTCTCATTGTTCAACAACATATTTGGCACCTTAAATCATCTCATACTTTAATTAACAGGGCACTTTTTGTGCTCCCACGATGGTTATATCAGGATATCATTGCTACCATACTACATTTTGAATTGAAATTCTTAATTCTTCTTTTATTCTTGATTTGGGTGTTTTTTTTTGCATTTTGCACCAAGTCTTGTCAAGGTCATTCAATCTAAGAATTGGATGTTTGAAATTTTTGGTATGTGGATACTGTATATTGAAAATCATATGCCTACAAAAATTCATGCATATCCAAATCATAATATGGAAACATATTTTTTTCTAGCATGTAGGCTTGTTAAATTTACTGAAAAACACAGTGGGGGCAATCTTGTTTTGGGAGACAATATGGGCATGTTTTTAAAACCTATTTTTATCCAAAATAACTCTTGAAATCTAGTTTCTAACCCAACTTTAAAATTTCAATTTGGATATCAAACGAAAAATATATGGGCAAAATACTTACTATAACTTGTCAAGCAGGAAAATTAGAAACAAAGTTGGGACAATCTGTTTTTTGAAGACCTAATGGATGAATTTTGCAAACCTGTTCCTATGGTGTATTCTCCTATGAATCTAGTTTAAAACTCCATTGGAATCACTCAATTCCAATATCACACAAGAAAGTTATTCCTGAAATACTAATTGCTTGTCCTAAATCTGCACTACTCAAAATTGGTTTCCTAGTCTTCTCATTGGCATATTTGACCGATCAATTATTATTTTTTTCGAAAACCTATTTAAATTGGAGATAGATACATGAATATACTTTAATTTTCAATTCGAATCATGTCGATCCTCCATCAAACGAAAAATTTATACCCAAAATAGTGATTGTTGGTCTAAGCAGAAATTCGTAAACAACACATACATGCATGCTGCTCCAAAACATGTTTAGTATATCATATCATGGAATTTTTAAAATATGTTTCTACTGGAAGTAAACATATGAATATAATTTATTTTGTATTTGGAATCACTTCAATCGGACATCAGACGAAGAAGTTATCAATTAAACAATATTGGGAGGTCTAGTTGGTCAGCACCCCTCAGCGGGTGAAAAAATGAGATTTTTCTATGTTTACCATTATTTGGATCAGATTTATATGAAACATTTGTCAAATTTTAAATATTTCATGATTTGAGAGATATTGATCACCCCTCTTCTCCCACGATATCATGTTTTGTTGTAGGAAAGTGCTCATTTTTTTTATAGGTACCAAGAGGATCAAGAAGGTCAATCCATGCACAAGTGATTCTTGAAGAAAACATTCAATGGGTTGATGATGATTCCTTGCATGTGCCATGATTTGAAGGTCAAGGGGTTTGTTACAAATATGTTACTCCAAGGCATAGGCATTGTTACAACTATTTCAATACCTCCAGTGTGTATTGTTGCAACACCCTCTTTGCTACAATACCTTCTCGTTGTTGCAACTCCTTACAGTAGTTGCAACACCGTAGTTGAAAAACTTCACAGAAGTTGTGACACATTACAGTGAATTTTACACCATTGTCTCTACTATGTGTTGCTACTCCTGTCTTATCGATGGATCAACAAAAGATAAATGAAGAATTGATTTGAAGAAGAAGTGAAGACCATTGTTCCAAAAATCATGTTCCATTGTCACATTTCCAATACCCTTGCTATGAATGAATCCTTGCATAACATGTATTATTCATCTTATTCATTCATCGATACCATGGTATGCCCATACACTTCTTTCTTCCTAGTTCAAAATAATTTCATGTTGAAGTTCATGAAGTTCCTTTGATTATGTGGTTTCCCCTTAAGCTTGACCTTTTCCTTATAATATTTTTTTGGATAACCACTGCTATTAAGTCACAACTCCATCATCATCACTTCCTACTTCCTCCTCCGACCATATATAACTTATGCAATAAAAAGTGACTTAGCTCACTTACAATGTTGAGTTACCCTATTATCCTTTTCATTTCCTTAATAAATTTGATGGTGAAAACCTCTCTCAAGTGTCATCAGACCTTGAAATGCTCGAAAACCAATTTGTTGGAGGACATTCCTAAGGAACAAAAAATAAAAATAAAAATAAAAATTTGATTGTGAAAACCCTCTGGGCACAGTTAGACAGATCGTGTTTGAAAACTAGCTTGTCTACGGACAAGGTTTACAAATAAAATAAGAAATAAATAATTCCATCAAAGTTTCTCTCTGAATAAGGTTTCCAAGTTTCATTGCTCCATTAGAAGGTTTCTCCAAATCCCAGTTTACAACTCACATTATGTTCCAAATCTCCAAGCTCCACACTGCTCTTCCTTGCAAAGTTTTTTGCAGCATTGTAGACCATATCAAATCTCTTGCCTCTCGATATGTTGTTTCAGAAGCTCGTAGACTTCTTATGTAAGTGCATATATGATTCTTTTCCTTTTATTTAATCTATGTTTGTTAGATTCTATGGATTTGTATTTGGAAAGCCACTTAGGCCTCTGTCTTTCTTCCTCAACTTTTTACGTTTCTCAAGGGTGGGAAATCTATTTAGCCTGGGGGGAAATACTATCACCTTTACATCCCATAACCATCCCTTTCCATTTTTGTTCATCTCCAATCCAATATCCATCCATAAGAAGGATCCAAATTTTCCAACAAGAGAAGAAGATGCCTTTTCTGCCACACAAAAACTAGCAAGAGAAGAAGAGACATTAGGGTTTCCCCACAAGAACCAACAATATCCCAAGATGCACATGCACTGTCACATACCCACTATGGAAATCAAAATTTTTTGCAGAATTCTCGAGGATCAGAATCCCCGAAATACCTACGGGGGTCTAGCGTAGGCTAGTTCCTTCCTTGTCCACCTCCATGTGATTGTGGGTCACGACCACATGCCGAACAAGTATGGCGTCCTTTCGCTCTTCGCGACTTAGCGCTACCAGAGCGTCGAGTCTTTCGACTTTGCAAACCCCGACACAGCGAAACGTCAAACCCCGAAAGGGATAGCGAGTACAAGTTTCATGTTTGGGTCTTGTCCTCGTGACCACATTCCGTGACCACACACTTAAATTGGCAAAGCCCTTACCGGCCTTTCACGATTCGGGAAATCGCAATGAATGAATTTTTCCTTTCCCATTCAAATCCTCGAAAACCACGAAGTCTCCCAAGTTTCACTCCAAAGGGAGATCAACAGTTGTAAGCCTCCCCTGATCCGATGGTTTGGATCCTTTCGGGATTTCGGTGCCCGGGGGTTCGAGATGCAACGATCCTAAAAACTCATGTCATGCAAATCTCTGAATTCTGGTATGGGGATTCGTGTAGGAGATCAACGGTCCTTGATAGTGTGGATCCAATGGTCCACGGGATTTCGAGACTTTCCCTAAACTCTGACCGCTCGCCACGCGTCTCCCTTGATGGACGGTCCAGATTCCTTCGAAACTTCTCTTCTCTACTACAGAGCGCATCAGGGTTTCGGGTATCGAAATTTCGCGACTCACGAAGACAAGCGTTCTTTCCCTCTTGGTTTCCCGGATTTTGAAGCGTCAAATCGTCGACCGGCAGCCACGTGTCCCTCCGATGGACGTCGACGACCTTCAGCCAAGATCAACGGTCGTGATTCTTTCGGGATGATCAACGGTCACGATCAAATCCATGATTTCCTTAAGCTCATTCACACTTCACGCCATTTCAGGATTTCGCAACTCACGAAAACAAGGGTCCTTTCCATTTGGTTTCACGGGTGCCGAAACGTCGAAGCGCTTACCAGCAGCCACATGTACTCTATAGATGAACGGTCCAGGTACATCCATGTACCATGGGGTCTACAGTCCTGATTTCTTCACTTCTTGCAAGGGTAAAAAGGGTCATGGCATTAATGCATGCATCTCTTCCTTAAGTCTAACGGTCATTACAGACCTTGGATCCTCCGAAAGGATCTCGTTCGTTGAGACTTAACCACACGCTACCATTTCGGGATGTCACAAATCGGGGTTTCAGGACTTGCGAGTATGTGAGAACTCGCACATGGATACCCCGAGTGTCGAAACTCCGTAAACACTTAACTTAACCACGCGCTAGCATTTCAGGAGTTTGAAAGTCGGGATTTCGGGACTTGCAAGCACAAGGGGAATATGCCCTTCGGTATTCCGGGTACCAAAATGCTGAAGCGCCGAACAGGCTTCAATCAGCAATTAGCCCCCCCCCGAGATATGCCTTGGCCAATATGACCACTTCTCATAAGACCACAGTCTTATTCCCTTCGGGACTTAACAATACGAGATCCCGACCTCTTGTCGACGGGACTCCCGAATTCTCGATTTTTGATCTCCCGAAGTGGGTGATCTCGCGACACGTGGCTTTCCTTAATCAGATGGTTCAGATCTATTTCGGGACTTCCACCATGGAGTGTCTTGATCTCTTTCCATCAGGACTTCCGTAACCCCGAAATCCGAGATCCCAATACCGACTCCTCTTTAGAGACTTTCGCCCCTATTCACGAGGGCTTAACCCTCATGTATCTCCTGACAGATCCAACAGCTGTCGGGTTTTCTAACTAAGATTTGACGGTTCAGATCGATCCCATGCTGTGCACTCTCCCACTGCTCCTTGGACGTGGAAAAACCAATGGTCCAGATACTCTCATGGACCTCAGGGATCTACGGTCCCGATTTCTTCGCTACTCACGAAGATAAAAGAAAAGGGTTAAGGCATGTAACGCCCTCGTTTCTTCCTCCAACCTAACGGTCATGAATGACCGCAGATCTTCTGACGGGACCTCGTCCGTCGATCGATACTTATCCCTACGTTGCTATTTTGGGATTTCAAGAGGATCATTCTTCCTCGTACAGGGTTACTAAAACTTGCGCCTTCAAATCATTTTTCCAGGTTCTTGGTAAGCTTTCCAAGAAGGGTATCTCTGTGGAGAGATCTATTTCGGGTATTCCTGGGAACGAATAAGGACACGGATTTTCCCAAAAGCAGACTTGAAGTCCAAATTAATACAATATGCGTATATATACAAATCTATCTATAATCATAAGCCATGCATGGTCCTTTCCAATAAAAGCATGCAACCACCATTTCTGATCAAAACTTTACACAGACAGTCTTATACTCAAACCATTCACAATTTCACAGCTTATGAGCATAAATGTTAGAATATACATTTCAATATGCAAGAAGTAAAACACTTATCAGAAAAACACCAGAGGTGATGCAACTGCTGAGAGGGGTGCTCGTTTCCACCCAACCGTAGGCTCAGTGACTCCCAACGGATTTACACTAGCCAACCCCAAGCTGAGACCACGATGTTGCGAGACTGCGTCTCTGTTTTCCAGTGACCGAAAATGAAGGTTACTCTCCTTCTTCTCCGCTATCACTCACTCTGCATATCTCCAGAGTTCTTCCTCGTTCCTATTCCCTCGCATATATCCCCTGTCTGCACACTCTTCCCTACCTTTTCTCCTTTCCGGCGAGGTTGTGTGTGGCACGATCCTCCTCGCGGTGGTCAAGCCCGAGGACTCTATGGATGGCGGTTCACCCCCATCCCTCATTACTCATGAGGAGCCCTCTACCTACCAGCCTGTGAGACATTTAATTCGGGACACTGAGCCGCTCTTGGTTCTCCAGGCCAGTGAAGTCCAAATAAGGTGTTGGTTTCGGTGGAAGTTAACGCCACCACTCCAGGTGCCTTCCACCACCTTTCCTCAGCCATCGTGGTCTCTTTTTTAGCACCTTCCCCTCTCAGCAGTCCTGCAATATATATTCATAATATTATTCACATTCATCGACCTTTTTCACAAGGTCCATTCACATCACACATTCACATTTTGAGTTTGCCACAATACTTGGCCAGTATAGTTATTTTTACAGACTGGGGGAAACAGGGTGTTACAATTCCCTCCCCCTTAAATGAACATCGTTCTCGATGTTCTTATCTACCAACATGAAATGCATGTACAGAAGTAAACAAAATCGGATATGCATGTCTCATGGCATCCTCCATTTCCCATGTAGCCTCATCTGGGCCAAAATGTTTCCACTACACCTTGACCTGTGCAATGGTTCGGTTCCAGAGCGGGGTTTCATTTCTGTCCAGTATGCATTGGGGTTCTGGTAGAAATTCTCCCTCCGATTCCACCTGAATCACAGACCAATCAATTATATGGTTAGCATCATGTACATATTTCTTCAATAATGAGACATGGAAAACGTTATGTGCTTTGACTGTGGGAGGAAGTGCTAGCCTATAGGCTACAAGTCCCACTCTATCTAGAACCTCAAAGGGTCCACAATACTGAGGTGCTAACTTGGCACAGGCTCCCATTTTCAGGGAACTCTTCCTGGGCCTAACTCTGAGATATACATGGTCTCTCGCTTTGAACTCTCTTGGAGTTCTCTTTTGGTTGGTATAACTTTTCTGTCGGTTCTGAGCGACCTTCAGGTTTTTTTTTATCCGAATCACTCGTTGTTCCATTTCTCTCAAAATGTCGGGTCCAAAAGAAATCATGTTTATGAGATTACTCCAGTTGACTGGAGTGTTACACGGTCTACCATAGAGGACTTCGAAGGGACTCATCTTTAAGGATGCTTGGTAGCCGTTGTTGTAGGAGAATTCTACCAGTGGCAGGTAGTCTTCCCACTTCTTGGGTTGATGCATTACATGCATTCTTAGCATGTCTTCAAGTATTTGGTTCACTCTTTCTTTCTGTCCGTCGGTTTGAGGGTGATAGGCGGTACTAAACAACAATTTGGTCTCTAAACCAGCGATCAATGATTTCCAAAAGTTAGAAGTAAATTTTGTGTCTCTGTCAGACACGATCTCTTTTGGCATACCATGCAGTCTGAATATCTCCTTCATGAATACCTGGGCGATATCGATTGCTTTGCAAGTTGATTTGACAGGGATGAAATGAGAAGACTTGCTCAATTTATCCACCACTACCATAATGGCGTCATTCTGTTTGGTTGAAGTTGGTAATCCAGTGATGAAATCCATGGAGATGGTTTCCCATTTCCATTATGGGATTGGTAAAGGTTGCAATAGTCCCGCCGGGTGTCGATGTTCTGCTTTAACATGTTGTCATTCTATGCATTTGGCCAAGTACTCGGCTATGTCTTTCTTCATTCTAGGCCAATAAAATTGTTTCCTGGTGGCAGTGATCATTTTCTGGTATCCTGGATGACCAGAATAGGGTCTTTTATGTAGTTCATCCATAATTAACCTCTTCAAGTCGTCACAATCTAGAATATGAAATCTGCTTCTGTAAGTGAGCAGACATCCTTTAGTCATCTGGTAGCCTTCATATTTTACTCCGACGGGTTCTTGTTGTAGGTACATGGTCACGGTATGGACGAAGGGATTTGTTTCTTGTGCATTTCTGATTATTTCCTTGACATCTGTCTCATAGGTGCTCACTGCTGCCAGGTGAATTGTTTTCATACTTCTGCTAAGGGCATCGGCCACCCTATTTTCCTTTTCTTTAATGTGTTTGATTTTGAAATCAAACTCTCTAAGGAGGGCCATCCACCTATCCTGTCTAGCATTGAGCTTTGGTTGATCAAACAGGTATCGCAATCCACAGTGTTCTGTCATAAGTACAAATTTTCTTCCCATGAGGTAATGCCTCCACATTTTCAAGGCATGCACTATGGCAGCCAGTTCTAGATCATGGGTCACATAGTTGACTTCATGCTCGTTCAATTTTTGGGATTCATAGCAGATCACACTTCCTTTCTGCATAAGGACTCCTCCGAGCCCTTCCTTACAGGCATCTGTGCACACGAGGAAGTCAACTTCTGGATCGACAATCTTCATCACGGGTGCATGGGTCAGTAGATGTTTCAGGGTTTGAAATATTTCTTCACATTTCTGTGTCCATAGGAATTTTTTCCCTTTCTTCTGGAGGGCATTGATTGGACAACCGATCTTGGAGAATCCTTTTATAAATCTCCTATAGTATCCTGCTAATCCCATAAAGGATCTAATGTCTGAAACATCCTTTGGGGTAGGCCATTCCATGATAGACCTGATTTTTTCAGGGTCTACCGCTACTCCTTCTTCGGACAGAACATGACCCAAGTAGTGTATTTGCTTCTGGAAGAAGTCACATTTTTTGAATTTAGCATAGAGCTGATGTTCTGTTAGCACCTACAAAACAAGTCTAAGATGCTCTTCATGCTCTTCTCTATTCTTAGAGTAAATTAATATGTTGTCAATAAAAACCAGCACAAATTTGTCTAGAAATTTACTGAGTACATTGTTCATCAAGCACATGAAAGTGGCAAGGGCATTGGTTAACCCAAATGGCACTACCACGAACTCACAGTGACCATACTATGTCCGGAAAGAAGTTTTATGGATGTCTTCACCCTTGATTTGGACTTGATGGTATCCCGACCTCAAGTCAATCTTTGAGAAAATAGACGCACCCCCCAATTGATCGAACATGTCATCGATCTTGGGCAAGGGGTATTTGTTATTTATGGTTACCTTATTGAGTTTCCTATAATCTATACACAGTCTAAGGGTACCATCCTTCTTTTTCACAAACAGGACTGGTGCTCCCCATAGAGACATGTTGGGTTGAATATATCCCTTATCCATCATTTATTTTAATTGCAACTTGACTTCAACTAACTCGGGCGTGCTCATCCAGTAGGGTGTTCTAGACATCGGCACTTCTCTTGGTGCAAGTTCTATTGAGAAGTCTATGTCCCTTCTTAGAGGTAGACCCGATACCTCTTCCGGAAACACATCTCTGTATTCTCTCAGGGTAGGGTGACCATCAGGGATTGGTTTGTCACCTTCAATTGTTTTCAACACCTGTATTGCATATAGGGGACATCCCTTTCGACAATACTTTCTCATTTGTAGAGATGATATTTGTCTCACCGAGACAGGTTTTCAGATTCCTTGAAGGGTTATTCTTCTCCCTTCTTTACTTACACACTCTAAGGTTTTATGGTAACAGTCTAATTTGGCTTTATGGGTGGCTAGCCAGTCCATACCAATCAACAGATCATATGATCCCAGGGATAATATGTTAAGGGTTGCTTGGGTGGGGAATTCACCCAACATTAATTGGCAGGCTGGTATGACCTCTGCTATCCTCCTTTTGGAGCCAGTGGCTAACTGTACCAACCATGGCTTGGTATGTTTTTGTGGCTGTAGTTTACATTTATCAACAACTTTAGGGGCTACATAACTCAAATTTGAACCAAGGTCAATTAAAACAGACACTAGATGGTTGGAAATCATACCTTCTATTTCCACTACTGAAGCTTGGTGGTCAGCTTGGTTATTATCCAAGGCTGCATAAATTTGTGGCACACTCCTGGCCACATCATTGACAGTAGTAGCTTACTAGATGTTATAAATCCTCCGACTATTCTGTTGTCGGTGTGGACAGTCTCTCAAAAGATGTTCTTCTCCGCAACCCCAACATTTCAGAGATTCTCTCTTTGCGTTATCCACCTTCACTGGTATAGGTCTAGAAGTTTTATTTCCGCCCGATGAGGGAAAGTTTTGCTAGTGTACACTCTGGGCTGGAAAGTTCATTCTAGGGTTCTTATAGTTCTTAAATCCTGGGGATTTGATACCCTTTTTCTGAAATCTTGAACTATTCTTTGGCTTCCATCCTTCACAAGGTTCTGCTCGATGTCTAAACTATTCATGACAATAGGTTGCCTTTCGAATAGTGCCTTCTAGGGTCTTTGGCTCATCAAATTCAATTATGTTCCGGTAGTCCTTGGGTAGCCCACTGATGAAGCGTTGCACCTTTGTCTTTTCTGCTTTCATATAAGGTACATACCTCAAAAAATCGAGGAATATGTTGACATATTCTTCTATAGTGAGTTGTCCCAGTTTAAGTTCATAAAACTCTTTAGTCTTCTTGTCAAAATATTTTTCCAACAAGTACTTCTTCCGGAAGCATTTCTCAAACCGTTCCCAAGACAGGTCCTCTTCGCGAACCCCTTTCACATTCTTAAGGTCTTCCCGCCAAATGGAAGCCTTTCTGTTAAAGTTGAAGGTGGCCACTCGGGCCTTCATATTTTCTGAAAAGTCATGGACTCTGAAATACTTCTTTAGTCCAAGTAGCCAGGCCTCTGCTTCCTCTCCCTTCTTTATTTCACTGTTGAAGGAGGGTGGTTTGGCCTTTCTGAATTCTTCGAATTTTCGACCTTTGGAATACTTTTTCCTCTTTTGTTTCCTTCAGGAATAGGAACTAGTTCTGCTCCTAGAAGAGCCTTCTGAATCGCCAGCTTCCTTCTCAGAGGAATCATCCGATGCTTATCCTTTACCTCTGGGGTGGACCTTTTTCGAGGTGCTCCTCTCAGTGTGGCCACTGATATGACCATGTTTCTGAGTTTCAGGTTCATGCTGCATTTGTCTTTGTAGATCGGATAAACTCTGCAGTAAAACTGCGTTAATTTCTGTTTGATTTTCTTTTTCTTTCATCATCCTTTCATTGTCAGCCTTGCAGCTTTGTAATTCGACCATGAGACTCCTCACAGTCTCGGCTAGATCTAGAGGGGTCCCTATTGCCCTTCTTTCGTCAGACTCTTCATCTCTATTGTGGGAGCCCTCTCTCACCTCTTGGTGAGTCACCATTCTCTGCGTCTATAAATTCCCGCGGCTGATCGTCCGCTTGGGTGCAAAGACAAACGTTGGTTGTTAGTCAATAGTTAGATACATTTTTATAACCCGCAAAAAATTCATAATTCTTTCGCATGCATACACAGTCGGATTCTCATTTTCAAAACTTGATTCTTTTTTAATTAAGAGGGTTTAAGATAGAGGGTTACTCCTTTTAGGAGTGTTTCGAACGGAGCTCCTGCGCAACTCGTTCATGAGCCCAAGCAGGCCGAGTGTTGTAACCATGCTCTGATACCAATTTGTCACATACCCACTACGGAAATCAAAATTTTTCGTCGAATTCTCGAGGATCAGAATCCCCAAAATACCTACGGGGGTCTAGCATAGGCTAGTTCCTTCCTTGTCCACCTCCATGTGATCGTGGGTCATGACCACATGCCAAAAAAGTATGGCGTTCTTTCGCTCTTCGCGACTCAGCGCTACCGGAGCGTCGAGTCTTTCAACTCTGCAAACCCCGATACAGTGAAACGCCGAACCCCGAAAGGGCTAGCGAGTACAGGTTTCATGTTTGGGTCTTATCCTCGTGACCACGCACTTAAACCGAAAAATCCCTTACTGGCCTTTCATGATTCGGAAAATCGTGATGCATGACTTCTTCCTTTCCCATTAAAATCCCCGAAAACCATGAAGTCTCCCAAGTTTCCCTCCAAAGGGAGATCAATGGCTGTAAGCCTCCCCTGATCCGACGGTTTGGATCCTTTTGAGATTTCGGTGCCCAGAGGTTCAATATGCAATGATCCTAAAACTCATGTCATGCAAATCTCTGAATTCCGGTATGGGGATTCGTGTAGGAGATCAATGGTCCTTGATAGTGTGGATCCAACGGTCCACGGGATTTCGGGACTTTCCCTGAACTCTGACCTCTCACCACGTGTCTCCCTTGATGGATGGTCCAGATTCCTTCGGGACTTATCTTCTCTACTACAGAGTGCATCGGGGCTTCGGGTATCGAAATTTCGCGACTCACGAAGACAAGGGTTCTTGCCCTCTTGGTTTCCCGGATGCCAAAGCGCCAAAACGTCGATCGGTAGCCACATGTCCCTCCAATGGATGGCGGCGACCTTAAGCCAAGATCAACAGTCATGATTCTTTCAGGATGATCAATGGTCACGATCAAATCCCGGCTTTCCTTAACCTCATTCACACCTCACGCCATTTCGTGGTTTCGGTGATCGGGATTTCGCGACTCGCGAAGAAAAGGGTCCTTTCCCTTTGGTTTCCTAGGTGCCGAAATGTCGAAGAACTTACCAACAACCACATGTAATCTATAGATGGATGGTCCAGGTACTTCCATGGACCATGGGGTCTACAGTCCCAATTTCTTCACTTCTTGCAAGGGTAAAAAGGGTCATGGAATTAATGCATGTGTCTCTTCCTTAAGTCTAACGATCAGTACAGACCTTGGATCCTCCGAAAGGATCTCGTTCATTAATCGAGATTTAACCACACACTGCCATTTCGGGATGTCGCAAATTGGGGTTTCGGGACTTGCGAGTACGTGAGAAATCGCACTTGGATACCCCGGGTGTCGAAACTCCGTAAACACTTAAATTAACCACGCACTAGCATTTCGGGAGTTCGCAAGTCGGGATTTTGGGACTTGCGAACACAAGGGGAATATGCCCTTCGGTATTCTGGGTACCGAAATGACGAAGTGTTGAACAATCTTCGATTAGCAATTA
>ML781377.1:109320-124344 GCA_009831015.1 Picea engelmannii | reverse complement strand
TATGCCTTGGCCAATATGACTACTTCTCATAAGACCACAGTCTTATTCCCTTTGCGATTTATCAATATGAGAGCCCGACCTCTTGTCGACGGGACTCCCGAATTCTCTATTTTCGATCTCCTGAAGTGGGTGATCTCGTGACATGTGGCTTTCCTTAATCGGATGGTCCAGATCTATTTCAAGACTTCCACCATGGAGTGTCCCGATCTCTTATCATTAGGACTTCCGGAACCCCAAAATCTGAGATCCCGATACCGACTCCTCTTTCGAGACTTTCGCCCCTATTCACGAGGGGTTAACCCTCATGTATATGCTGACAGATCCAACGACTGTCGGGTTTTCTAACTAAGATCTGACGGTTTAGATCGGTCCCACACTGTTCACTCTCCCACTTCTCCCTGGATGTGGAAAAACCAACGGACCAGATACTCTCATGGACCTCGAGGATCTACGGTCTCGATTTCTTCACTACTCACGAAGATAAAGGAAAAGGGTTAAGGCATGTAACGCCCTCGTTTCTTCCTCCAACATAACAGTCGTGAATGACCGCATATTTTCCGACGGGATCTCTTCCGTCGATCGATACTTATCCCTATGTTGCTATTTTGGGATTTCAAGAGGATCATTCTTCCTCGTACTGGGTTACTAAAACTTGCGCCTTCAAATCATTTTTCCAGGTTCTTGGTAAGCTTTCCAAGAAGGGTTTCTCTGTGGAGAGATCTATTCCGGGTATTCCTGGGAACGAATAAGGACATGGATTTTCCCAAAAGCAGACTTGAAGTCCAAATTAATACAATATGTGTATATATACAAATCTATCTATAAGCATAAGCCATGCGTGGCACTTTCCAATAAAAGCATGCAACCACCATTTCTGATCAAAACTTTACACAGATAGTCTTATACTCAAACCATTCACAATTTCACAGCTTATGAGCATAAATGTTAGAATATACATTTCAAGATGCAAGAAGTAAAACACTTATCAGAAAAACACCAAAGGTGATGCAACTATTGAGAGGGGTGCTCGTTTCCACCCAACCGTAGGCTCAGTGACTCCCAACGGATTTACCACTAGCCACCCCCGAGCTAAGACCACGATGTTGCGAGACTACGTCTTTGTTTTCCAGTGACCGAGAACGAAGGTTACTCTCCTTCTTCTCTGCTATCACTCACTCTGCATATCTCCAGAGTTCTTCCTCGTTCCTCTTCCCTTGCGTATATCCCCCGTCTGCACACTCTTCCCTGCCTTTTCTCCTTTCCAGCGAGGTTGCGTGTGGCACGGTCCTCCTTGTGGTGGTCAAGCCTGAGGACTCTACGGATGTCGGTTCACCCCCATCCCTCATTACTCATGAGGAGCCCTCTACCTACCAGCCTGTGAGACATTTAAATCGGGACAGCGAGACACTCTTGGTTCTCTGGGCCAGTGAAGTCCAAATACGGTGTTGGTTTCAGTGGAAGTTAACGCCACCATTCCAGGTGCCTTCCACCACCTTTCTTCAGCCATCGTGGTCTCTTTTTCATCACCTTCCCCTCTCAGCAGTCCTGCAATATATATTCATAATATTGTTCACATTCATTGACCTTTTTCACAAGGTCCATTCACATCACACATTCACATTTTGAGTTTGCCACAATACTTGGCCAGTATAGTTATTTTTACAGACTGGGGGAAACAGGGTGTTACATGCACAGGCCAAGGAAACTATTGGAAGAGAGGGATAGGATGCCCCACAAGAACCTACAGTAGAAGAATTTGTTGTGGAACCCATTCCCACAGAGGTAAAACAGAGGCATGTGATTCATTTTCATGGTTCACTAATGTTGTATAAGCTTTACACATCTTCACAAGTTATGAGTTACAGAGTTACCCTCAATAGATTTAAGGGAAGATTTATTATAAGTCACATATGGTATGTGTAGTGAAAATCATTTCTTGCATTGTGAATACATATTTGATAGTGTCATTGAAGCCAAATGAGACCAACCTCATTAAGGATATGTCCATTAACATCATGAGTGCTTTAACTTGAATTTTAGGCATTTTTAGATAACTCTTGTATTCAGATCTGAAAGGGGAATTTATCAGGAGTCCTAAGAGTCTCTTGTTCTTTTCCTTTAGAAAAACATTATATATATATCATTATCTTTTGGCTATGGGAAAATTTCTACTTGTTGACGGGCATAGAGAAAAGAACATGCATCATCTATGGAAGAGACACAAAGGTCATATCCAATGGATGAGGGAAATAAGAGCATTGGTGTTGAAATTATTGTTGATATAGATAAAGAAAGTATATTTTTTTTCAAATATACCAAGTGTGGAATCAATCAAGCAGTTGGGTTTTGCTAAATTTGATTGCATGAGGACATGAAATTTTCACAGTTTGAAGGAGTAGGGGTTTTGTGCACTTAATGGAATTATTTCAAAGAAGACAAATGGAATCAAGATGACTTCCAAGAACAAGAAAAAATTGTGGTAATTTCATTCTTTTACTCATTCACATTGTTTTTGAAAAGTGCAGAAATTGAATTGAACATATCTCACAAACTTTACATCTGATTGCCACAAATTTGGAGGATATAAGCACTCCAATGAGAGAAACAAAAAAAAAATCCAGGTAATTCCAGTTCATGGTTTTCAAGAAAGTGGCCACCGTCACCTACAACCAATTCCTTTAATCTTGAAATCCATGCATCAACTTATGTTGAAGTGTCTTCGCCATGAGATATTTTGTTTTCTTCATGCATACTGATTTGGGATGATAGTCGTGGTGGTTGAAATAATCGCATTTTTACTTCCCTTTATTTCCCTTTCCACCTTTGGAGCTGGAGGAATCATCGAAGGGTTTGGAGTTTCCCTCCTTCTTTTGTTCAGAATGCACCTTTCCCTTTCCTTTTTTCTTGGACTTTGGATTGAATGTGTTGTTTCTCTCATGCATAGCAAGTGCATGTGCATTTGAACCCTTGATTTACCCCATTTTGATGAGATTATCTTGTTCATGGGTTAGGGACTCAATAAACTAATCCAATGTAGGCATTTTCCAAGTTTCTCCTAAAGTGAATCTCATTGTATGGAATGTTGAGACAAACACAACATACTCTAGACCAAGTTTTGACAAAATAGAAAGGATCAATTGCTTGTGTAGAGTTGATTTTTCAATACCACATCCCTTTAGATGAAGAAGAAGGGACTTGAACTTCATGAAGAAGTCTTGGATATTATCAAAGCTTCTCATATCCAAGGAATTCAACTCTACCTCGAGCATGTGGCCTCTCATCTCGTCCTGTTTTCCAAAGAGATCTTCCAATTTGGTCCAAATCTCATATGGAGTAGTACAAGATTCAATGTGAAATAATAGCTCAGGGAACATCAACATTCAAATAAGGTTGTAGGCCTCATTCATGCAGTTGAGATACCTATTTTTCTCAATAGCTAATGTTGGCTCAACCTCTGTAGCCATTATTAATCGATACAAGCCTCTGCATCTAAGTTGATGTAGAATTTTTAGCTTCCACTCAAAATAGTTATGTAGCATGAGAAGAATTGTCGGCGAAAACTCCATTCTTTCTTACTGCATATTCCTCCTTAACCTACAAATAAAGTGTCTATGCACTTTCTCCTAGCAACAAATCTCTGATACCATGTGAAGTTTCGATGAAACTTGCATAGAGAACCTATCTAGTAGAAAAAATCACACAAATCTTGCAACAGAGAAAAGAGAGAGAGAGAGAGAAAGAATTAATTGTATTAATTGAATGAGTAAAATAAATAATACACAATATATACTCTACATGGCTAAGTAAATGCGCATAACAGTGATATAAAGAGATCTATACACTCACTGACAAAAATTGAAGTACTCTGCCACATAGTCCTAGTTCACCGGTCCATGCAATCATCAATTAACTTAGTCACACGTGTGGAGGTGAGAGAAACCAATGCATGCATATATGCGCCCTCCTAGCTACATTCATGTGATATGCACCCTCCTAGTGAGTAAACTGAGGTGAACAAGCAACTGCAGGTGTTAAAATCAAGGTTTCCATGCATAAGTGTCCTCCACTAGTCTAACTGAGGTGTAACTGAATCTGAACTAAAGAGGGAAGGTGCTCTAATTTGTAGGGAAATATTCTCAGAATAGAATATTCTCATGTATGGAAGTGCCCTCAACATTAGACTATCAACCTTAGGAAAATAATTACCTACGTGAGTGTGTAATATCTTCAACAGTTATATGCATCTTAAATTTCTGATTTTGTTAGTAATTAAATCATAGTTTAGCTCACTATTTAGCCCTCTTGTTTCATTGGTTGATTACTTATTCAAGGGCTAATTTTATTTTTGTTGTAATAACTTGTATTTGTGTTGTAAATTGATATATTTCCTTCAATTTTTACAACAACCGTTATCTTTTTATTCCTTTGTAGTGTTTGGGGGTCCTCTTGAGCCTAAATTTGACATGGAAAACTTCATGAATTGACCTAGATCCTCATCTCTTCAAATTTGGAAATTTCACTATCTTGCTTACATTTTTTCATTGGTGATAGATTGAGTAGTTAACTAAGGGGCCCTAGACTTGATAGTGTCTTGTCTAGGGATTCTTGGAGGCTACTAGGGAATCCTCCCACGTGTTTGATTTACTCCCTCACTAAAGAGAGGGAAGTTGCTTCTTAGGTGACAGTGGTGACATCTTCCAATGTTCCACTAGTCTTGGTGCCTTGTGAAGGTTTTACACTAAGGTGCTAGATTGTGTGGTAGCATTACTCTATTCATCCAATTGATAGCATTGTCTATGTTCAAGCACTATGTGCTTTTACATGTGCACATACAGGGCCTCATTAACCATATAGGTGAAACATATGCATGTTCTGACTATTAGCTAATCATTTATGAATATGCTCAAACAATAGTTGATTGTAGGTCAACGCGTATTATGCCTCTCAATTATCCAAAATTGAGAGTTTCTCGAGGTAAATCCCAATGCATGTTCTTGGGGTGTATGGTTGTAGCTTTCCAACAATGTACCAAAACAATGCTACTCCTCATTTCCATCACAATAATCCATAAACACAAATGCATCAGACCATTGGTTTGTAGCATGTGGCTGAAGGTAACACACACAATTTGAGGGTGAGGTAATACTCCCAGTAAGACAAACAAAGGAAATCAATGTTTATGGGACAAGGTGTGTTGTGTTTCCAAGAGCGGGAGCGAGGTCGTCATTTTCCAAAAATCCTCAAGAGTGTCTATTTTATATGTGTGTGTGTGTGTGTGTGTTATGTTTATATTAAAAAAAAGCATGCAGAAAGACAATTTTGTTGCATAATATATGAAAACATGCATATTTGTACATTAATATAGATAGAAATGGAATCCACAATACATCAATGATTAATCATTCAAGGATCAACCATCTAGATTTTAGCAATTACAAACTTACAAACCAACATACAAATTGTTAAGCCATGTAATTGAAAGTAGACCATTTACTTATGGAATTAAATCAATTATCCAACAACTATCAACAATAACATGATTCATGACCAAATAGTTATATTTACAAAATACACCATTTGCACTGACGTATGAAGACCGAAAGGTCCAAAACAATAAAGTTTGAACTGAGCTAGTTGCTAAATACTATGAATCTATCATCTATAGACTATGACATATAAAGTAATGAAAAAGGAGAAAAATCAAAAAACTATCCCATCCTCCTTCCAACACCAAGATCCATGTGTGGGCCTCCACGTGGTGGTACTAGAGGATCCTGAAAAGGATGAAACTGTGCAGAAGTAGATGTAGACGACCATGAAGGAAGTGAAGATGAATCCCCTAATGTTGTAGCTATATTCTTGTACATGGGGACGATGGCAGTGGATGGGGTTGGCATCTCAACATCATCATCATCATCCAAAATAACACTCTCCAATTTCTTTAAAAGCAATACTCCATCCTCCAAATTATCCTCTTTTGGATTGTTGTCCTAACACTTCAAGTTTTTATCCATCTTTGCCTCCTCACAGTAATGGGAAAACAATCACAAGTTGTAATGAACATAAACCAAGCTCTCTACCCGACCTACATTCAACCTATTTCTTCTAACATTATGGATGATATTGTAGGTGCTCCAACAATTCTCTATGGAAGAAGTGTTCACCGCCTGTGAAAGCCCCTGTGTTTCCAAAAGTTGCAGCTATAGGGTAGCACCGCCATTCATGTTCCACCACTTGAGAGAAATCAGATTCCCTCGATCTATAATTGCATGGTTGGTCCCAAAGACACCATTTCCAATGATATATTGGCTCAATTGTTTTTGTATGTCGTCACACACCTCCTCGTCCGAGACCAATTTGTCTAATGCTTTCATATAACTAGTTTGAACCTCTGGATCTTGGTGTGGTATTTTCTTGGGCCCACCACTAGGTGTTGGTGATGGAATCCATGATACATGATGTTATTTAGGTGTTAGCACATATGTTAAGGCATGTAGTGGTATATTTAGCATTTCCCACTATTTTTCCACCTCTACACGAATATGATTATACAAGTTGAGATCTCTAGGATCAACAATGTCTTTAATATTCCCTAGCATGCTATCCATTTGTTCATACACCTCCCCAATGATTGGTCGATCTAAATTTCCAAACTTGATCATGTGATAAATTGGCTTGGTGAATTGCAAAACATATCGAACTTGTGAACAAAACTGATTTTCAAGAACTGTCTTCTTCACTACATTAGCACCTTCTCTATCACTGCTTAATTCTGAAGAAATATAGTTGATAAATATAAATAGTTATCAGATCTTAAGCTACAAAAATTTCATAATATTTGGGATAGCCACACAACACAATGCAAATTCTATATATAACATCAAAATAGAAAAAAAGTATTCATATAATCCAAGTGCATATAGAGATTTCGCCCAGCCTAGGTTTACAGGGACCATACGACTTGTACAGGTTCGTACTCTTGTTGGTAGTACTTAGTGCGTCCTTACAACAAAAATGTGGCTGCATCACAGCCCGATTTTCTCTATTCTTCTATAGAAACACAGATGAATACAATTAATATGTCAATCTCTAACTTGGGTATTGTTCCTTTTTCTTTGTTGGGTGAATGTACAGTCAGTAGGAAACCCGTACTGTACGGATTTGTCTCCCTTTCTTTATATTTTTTACTTGTTTGTTGGTGCAGTTAAGCAGTGGCCCTACCTTGGCCTCTTTGTCTCTGTCAGACCCTACTCAGCCTCTCCTCTTAGACTTGGGATGGTTGTTGGTGCTAACTCGACCCCCTTTTAGTAGACTTTAGGCCCTAGCTCGACCCTTCTTGGTGACTGTATTAGTTGTTGGCCCTAGATGCCTCCTCGTACAACACAGTAAGACTTGAATTGGTCTCCATCACATCCCTTCTCATCCTCTCCCTCTCTTGGGATGACGCAGACCCTACCTCAGTCTCCCTAGCTATTTGGAAGTGCCTCCTCTCTCACAGCTAACTTCCTTCTTTTGTTGAGACAATGTGAGAATGAGGCTTGCTAGATCACTTGTAACCCTATCCTTTTCCCTCATGTATTTTTGGCCCTAGGATCCTCTCATTATTATCTCTAACCAAGGGTGAGGATCTAATCAAGCATTGAGATACATCCAATGTTTGTGATTAATATTAGCTTGAATTAGGTGGTCCCCACCATTATAATGTTGTATGGTCATAAATTGGGCTTCTTCCTCATTACTAGACACCCCTAATGAGGAAGAATTACCTACATGAGCTACACTCTAACAAATTCATCCCGTGCATGACTCATCACCATAGCACCTAAAGCTTGTCTCACCTTCAAAAGGTGTCTAAAGGCGAGGTAATAGCTAGAAAATCTAGTGTTTTCAGTCTTAAGTAGTTGCAATGTAGAGTGAGTGTTGTAGAAATAATTGACCCTTGTATTCCTAGTGATAAATTAGATGAGTTACTTCCCTCTCTTGTACAACTAATTAATCAATCCACATTCTCTATGCTTGACAATATCATGCATCAAAAGGTTCAAGGTGTACACCAAACACCCAAACTAAAAGATGTGCAGATGAACTCCCTCAATAATTTTACCTGTTCCCTTACAATTTTTTGCATTATCAATGATTACTTGAATCACATTAGAAGGACCAACGTCATTAATTGTTTTCAACAAGAGATCTAGAATTTTTTGAAAATATGTGGTGATTGAAGAGGAGTCATGTGCTACAACAAACACGACATCTGTAAGAAAAACACCAAGAACATTGATCAAATGTTGGTGTCTAACATTTTTCCAACCATTCAATACAATGGATGCCCCAAAGTCCCCCCAATCATTTGTAAACCGTGTTAGAGCTCTTTGAATTATTTTTCTTTCCTTGTCAAGTAACACAATTCTAACTTTCTCATAGGGGGGCTCTTGTATCCTTTGGGGGCTTTGTTGTGTTGAGGAAAAGGTATGAATTACCTTACTCAATCGTTTTTCGAATCTTGCCTGGCTAGGACAAGATAGTTGGGAATATCACCCTGTGTTTTATAGCCTCAAAAATATTTTCTCAATCCGCAAGTATTAATTACAAAGGTTTAGGTTGATTTATTGATGAAAATAATGTTGCAAAATAAAATAAAATTTTATATAAGTTTGTGAAATGTATACAGATTACAGAAAGTAAATATGGAGATCAAAAAACAAAAGTAACAAAGTCATAAATACACACAAATGAGACAGAATAACAATCTGATTTATTTCATTGTGAAATATCAAAAGTGTTTTATTTTTACAAAACCCTTGTGAGGGCATGGACCAAAGTCTAATTTAGATATCCCCAATGAAAACCATACAAAAGGACTCTGACAAGAAGTAAAAACTGAAATTTATAATTTGGATCAACCTGCCACATACTGCTGCCAATTTGACTCTGAAAAATATATTTTATCAGCTATGAAACTTAATCCACAAACAGACAAGAATACACAAACTATAAAGGATGGATCAACACCTCTAAAACAAGCATCTGAATGGTTTGGTTCAGTTTTGAACCTTGTTGTCTAAAATAGGACCCTGCTGTCAAAAAGAGAATTAGACTTTGAATAAACTCAAGAATGAATGAAAACCGAAACTATCTCATGAAATCAAAAGAGCAAACCTTAGTCTTGATTTCTCCTTTTATTCTCCCTTTGTTTCTTCTTCTCATTCAGATTTTATTCTTTCCAAATAAGTTGAAGTAGTTCAACTACTTTCTTTAGTTAAGTTAGTTTGACTTAACTAATTTAGTTTAGTTAGTTTGACTTAACTAATTTACTTTAGGAGAAATAAATAATAATAATAATAATAATAGTTAAGGGTCTTTAATTAATAATAACTTTGTAGGTGGGACCCATTGTAACTCTCGCCTTTTCTTCTTTTCAAATTATAAAATATAACACAAATGGATAATCATTTCAACACATGTCACCCCTGTAACTCCCTTAGATACCTTAGAAATTGAATATTTAAATATCAGAAATAATTTAAATCATATCCAAAAATATATAAATATCCACATAATCCACATTATCCAAAACATAGCTTGTTGTCCAAACTTTTTGCAAACCATTAACACTGTCTTTATCAACTCAAATCATAAAAACACATAAACTAAAATCCATACTTGCCACTCTGAGAAGAAATTTTTATTTTATCAATTTTGTCCCCCTTTGATTTCTCGGAAGTATCCCGTGGTTGATTTGAACCTTGAGGTTGTATTTCACTGATTACATAGGAATAAGCATCCTTCAAATGCATGCGGGAGGAAACATATTTTGAGGAATCATTTGAGGGAGAAGAAGGGGAGGCAACAACTTTTCCTTTATCTTGCATCGGGGGAATATCAGTTTCAAGTCTTTTACTAGCATGTGAAGATTAGACAGATGAATCAACAAGGGAAATCTGAAAATTAGGATTGACAGGTGGTGGAGGAGGTAATGACATATTGGACCAGCCACGATGGTGAAAGACAGTTGGGTTGACAATATCTTTCCATCCATCATTTGTAGGTACTTCTAGTTGCAAAGACACATGAGGAGGAACATGAATGTCAGGGATGTTCTAAGGCTGGAAGGGGGGTCTCTCTGGTCAAGGTTGTACTATTCCATGCCCAATCCAGTTAAACAACCCATCTTGGAACAGCTGGTTCAATTCCTGGGGATCAACATCAAAATGAATGGAAAATCTAGGCCCTCTATTCCAATTTTTCATGCCTTTGTTATTTCTTCCATGCCTACCACTACTGAAGAAACCCATCCTATAGCAACAATTCATCAGTAACTAAGCCCTTAACAAACCATACATGTCAATATGTTTGCATGAATAAAAAATTGGCTCATAAATTGACATGAAATACATGCAAATCCATCCATAACAAACCATTTAATAATCTCCAAGTGAGCAGAGGGTGGTAGGATTCATAGGACATATGGAGGGAGCACAATGAGAGAAAAATGGTATAATGATAGGGGATTAATACACTGATAATGCTCAACAATTAATTAAATAATTTAATTGTGTAGTAAAATACCAAAATATCAGTTGCCAACCATTGTTGTGTTATCTCTTTTATCGCTATTACACGGACGTTTTTAATTTATTTCATAGAACAGGGTTTTTATAAATGAAATTGGGATTATGAAGGGAATTTAATGAGTGAAAAGTGATAGAATGACAGGGACATAATATGGACATTGTTCATATAAAAATAAATCAAAACAAACAATCAAACATATCTCTGTTCAGACCTCCAAAGTTCAACAGTGTTCACTTTTCAAAACCACAATTTAAACTGTTACTTCCTTTACAGATTGATTGTTGGCTTCCAAACAATAATCTATATGCCCAGAAATATTCAATTATAGCAGCCTTTGCACCCATATAACTTTATATAATAGTCATAACAAACAACATTGGAATGGATATGATAAACCACAATAACCCTTTGAGCCACAACCATTTATAATTCCAATGCTAAGTCTTTTTAAAACCAATATAAATACGCACAGTGCTTCTAGCCATTTATATCCAATATTTATTCTTTAAAATCAATAAGAACATGCACAGTGTTTACCACCACTTGTCCATTATTTAAACATTGTCCAAAGCAATCAACTGGGTGTTATAACTCTTAATCAGGCCCCAATCATTTCACACACAGGTGTCTTTAAAATATAATCAACATAAGGATTGATCCGAATAACATTTGAATCAAATAACATGCAACTCTTGAGCCCAAGCTTCACATAAATCATCATGTACATACTTCTTCTAAAATTTCCCAACGAGGAACAGAACCAAATCATGCCCAATCAACCAAGTACCATTGACTAGAGTAAAACAATATCAAAAATATATTTAGGGTTTAAGCATAGCAAATGGAGATTAAGAACAGGTGGTTCGATCATATGATTAAATCCTCGAAAATCGCAGACAGTTCATACCTTTCACAATTTACCACAGACCCATAACAAGTAACCATACTCTTGACTGTGAGGGTTACCAAAATGACAGTCAGCCACCTCCAACAGGGAACGAAATGAAGCCAATTCTTAAACAACACTGTAATATGAGCGTCCAAGCACAAACATGTGCCCAACCAAAAACATGTATAATGCCTCCATTAACTTCTTTGGAGCATTAAGTTCAAACTATGTACTGCTTTCCAGGCAACAGTGAGGTCATGAGCAACCATATAACAGCTCAGGGTTTTTCCAAGACAAGGAAAGAAACACTTCAAACTTTCAACAATTCACATTGCAACCCACAGGGTCAAAATAAAGTGTGTACACTATCCACAGAGAAAAAAATGGAGTAGGAAAATATTAAACAAAGAGACCGGTTATAACACCCATGCACAAATATCAGAGCTTGTCAAATCATAATAATCCATTTTCACAGAGAAGCCAGACCCAAAACCCAAGCCGACCGAGCATGCTTCATTGTCATTTTATCAATAAACATATGCAAAGATTACACACAAAAAGGAGAGCATAACCATTTATTTTTTAAAGTGCCAACATTCCAGAATAATCACCATAAGAACCCACGAACACAACACCAATACACAGTTCAAATATCCATTAACGACTTAAGAATCACACAAACCACGAGCAATCCTGAGCCAAAAATTGATTCGAAGGGCAGAGTAACCATCATTGATGGAAGAGTAAGGAACCCATACCTGGAAAATCTTGCGCAAGGAAGAAAGTTAAACTGTATGTCTCCTTCACGATCGAACAATGTGGAGCATCAACAAATACCAGAGCCAAAAAACAAAATGAAAGAATGACTAGGGTGAGTGTTTGAGTGACGTGCAGTAAATGCACGTCTCTTATCTCCTCCAACCTCATTCAATTCCAAGTACGAGCCAGCCAATTCACCATAGCACTAAGAAATTAATCAACCACATATCCATTGCCATATCCCATTTTCATAGTGCGCCACCCTTGGTAATGTCAAATTTTTTTAAATAACAATGTTCTATAACATTACCCCATGTGAATTCAACATATAACACTCAACAAGGCGCATAACCATAGTAGCAAGGGTTTAGTGCACTCATCTTTTGTCACAATAATACATAGCATTAGATCTTGTGTATAGTTCTTTTATTCAAAAGAGATTCATTATTGTCCCTTATCAAGACCATTTAAACCAATTAATACCATGTTTAATTGCAATATCAAAACAAAACTGATAATAATCATTTCATCCATAGGGAATCCTTAACATAATCTGTGAGTGGTCATCAAAACCATCTAGTGCCATGCATCAATCAACCAACCATCTCATGTCACCATAACATTTTAAACCAAGATTTGAAACATCGAACTGTAGAAGACTATGATGGTACCATCACATAACCAAAAAAAATATAAGCACAACACATCCATCATTTCTCCACAAGTCCAACAAGGGGGTCCCACCTACTAGTTTATTATTAATATAAATAATTAATAGAGCTTGGAAATCATTTGTGAGCATAGTATTCATCGTTGCATTTTTAAGCGTCAACATGTTGATTCCCTTGACAAGATCATGCCAATAGGGGGAGAAAATCACATTGAATGGGATACCACAAGCATAGAGAAACCAGACCACTTTTGTATCCACCTCATCCCTACCTACAACATCAAGGAAATATGCTAGTGTTCTTATATATCCAAAGTTTCCAAAACCATGAGAAGATGGAGATGTGTTGCCACCAAATTTAGATGAGGCATGGGATTGAAGCTTTTGTTTTTTACCATGATTTCTTTGTGCATCTTCCTCTATATTTATGTATTTTTTCTCTCTTCCTTGGATATCTTAGGGAAAACTAAGATCCCAATGGCCCCCTGATTTCCATCACTCTCCATTACACCACAAATATTCCTCCACACATGGGTATATGAATCGGTATAAGGTTTTCCTTGATGACAATCATGATGACATAAAAATTTAGTGGTTCCACCACCTCTTCCCCCCTCATGTTTTGTCACAAATCTCCACAAGAGTGTCAATGAAGCTTTTCCACCTACATTTCCCTCTTCATCCTCTTCAAACCCTTCACCATATTCATATCATCGGTCATCATGAGAATGACCAGTATCCTCTTCTTTCCTTTGATGCCTAATCCCCACCAAGACTATGAGAACCAAAAAAGGAATGATAAACCAAAATAATACCATTTTCCTCAAGTTTTAGATGAACAACCTGCAATAAATGACGGAGAAGAAGGAATGGGAAAGAGTAGGAGATGAAGAAAAAAACATAAACAAAGTTAACCCAAGGAAATGAGGGAGTTAGGGTTTGGGCGTACCTCTTTAGCCCTTGAAACTTGAAAGTTGAAATTTGAGATAGAGGATTGTTTTCGTTCTCTCCTCCAAGATCCTCTTTGCTCACTCTTCCAAGCTCTCCTTTGCTCTCTCCTCCAAGCTCTCACAAATCATCACTCTCATTCAAGCTCCCCTTTTCTCTCTTCTCCAAGATCAAGCAAAAAAAGATGAAAGAATGAGGAAAATAGAAGGGTAAGAGCTCCTTTATTCTCCTCCTCATTTTCCCCTAAACCCTAAGCCTACCCTAGGTCCCACCCTCACTCAAAAATTAGAAGAAAAAAAATGATTTTTTTTTTTTTTTTGTGGGAGCATGTGGATTCTCTAAGGGAGCGTGGGGGGAGTGCCTTGGGAGTGCACTCCAAATATCTGGGAGAATTATCTTAATCATGGTAATCCTTAATTGGAAAGGTGCATCCAAGAGCACCCTAAAGCATGCTCCCTAAACGCTCCCACTCGATGCACGCTCTAGAGCTTGGGAGAGGGGTGGGCTCTTGGTAACCCTGAACGTGTGGTTGTAGGAATGAATCACCAGCAAACATTGTGATTTAGTGGCTTGAAATAACTCAATGGAGTGTTTGTAGCAATGTCCCACACAACATTCACACCACAATAATCACACCAACGACAGAGTAAACTAACAAATGATATTTGATGCCAAGTTACCAACCAATGACTCAATTAAATGTAAAATTGATTTGTGGGTGAAACTAGATTTCAAGTGGGTCCATGATTGATTGTGGGTAATTGATTTGAGTGGAGAATTCCTATTAGTTATCAATTCCAATAGGGATTAATCCAACCAACAATAGAGAAATGCATAATCGTTGTGTTTACAAAACTGGGATTGTTGTAGCTATCATTCAATGATCTAGTTATTGGGAAATTAAGGAATTATCAAATGAACCCACAGTAAATTTAGCCATATGATAATAACCATCTATCAATCCCAAACTCGAGCTTATAACCAGAAAAACCACAAAATAGAGTGCTCAATCAAACACGACATTTAAACACAATGAACACAGAGATCTTATGATAGAAACCCAAACAAGAAAATCATCATTCAATGGGGGGTTTTATTAAGATTAATAAATAGTTACAAAAGGGTGAACTATACACAGATTATGTGTATTTCTACTCACTAGCAAAATTACAGATTGATTTGG
>ML781377.1:81593-109270 GCA_009831015.1 Picea engelmannii | reverse complement strand
AATATTATTCACATTCATCGACCTTTTTCACAAGGTCCATTCACATCACACATTCACATTTTGAGTTTGCCACAATACTTGGCCAGTATAGTTATTTTTACAGACTGGGGGAAACAGGGTGTTACAATTCCCTCCCCCTTAAAGGAACATCATCCTCGATGTTCTTATCTATCAACATGAAATGGATGTACAGAAGTAAACAAAATCGGATATGCATGTCTCATGGCATCCTCCATTTCCCATGTAGCCTCATCTGGGCCAAAATGTTTCCACTAAACCTTGACATGTGCAATGGTTCGGTTCTGGAGCGGGGTTTCCTTTCTGTCCAATATGCATTGGGGTTCTAGTAGAAATTCTCCCTCCGGTTCCACCTGAATCACAGACCAATCAGTTATATGGTTAGCATCATGTACATATTTCTTCAATAATGAGACATGGAAAACATTATGTGCTTTGACTGTGGGAGGAAGTGCTAGCCTATAGGCTACAGGTCCCACTCTATCTAGAACCTCAAAGGGTCCACAATACTGAGGTGCTAACTTGGCACAGGCTCCCATTTTCAGGGAACTCTTCCTGGGCCTAACTCTGAGATATACATGGTCTCCCGCTTTGAACTCTCTTGGAGTTCTCTTTTGGTTGGTATAACTTTTCTGTCAGTTCTGAGCGACCTTCAGGTTTTGTTTTATCTGAGTCACTTGTTGTTCCATTTCTCTCAACATGTTGGGTCCAAAAGAAATCATGTTTACGGGATTACTCCAGATGACTGGAGTGTTACACGGTCTACCATAGAGGACTTTGAAGGGACTCATCTTTAAGGATGCTTGGTAGCCGTTGTTGTAGGCGAATTCTACTAGTGGCAGGTAGTCTTCCCACTTCTTGGGTTGATGCATTACATGCATTCTTAGCATGTCTTCAAGTATTTGGTTCACTCTTTCTTTATGTCCGTCGGTTTGAGGGTGATAGGCGGTGCTAAACAACAATTTGGTCTCTAAACCAGCGATCAGTGATTTCCAAAAGTTAGAAGTAAATTTCGTGTCTCTGTCAGACACAATCTCTTTCGGCATACCATGCAGTTTGAATATCTCCTTCATGAATACCTGGGCGATATCGATTTCTTTGCAAGTTGATTTGACAGGGATGAAATGAGCAGACTTTCTCAATTTATCCACCACTACCATAATGGCGTCATTCTGTTTGGTTGAAGTTGGTAATCCAGTGATGAAATCCATCGAGATGGTTTCCCATTTCCATTATGGGATTGGTAAAGGTTGCAATAGTCCCGTTGGGTGTCGATGTTCTACTTTAACCTGTTGGCATTCTATGCATTTGGCCAAGTACTCGGCTATGTCTTTCTTCATTCCAGGCCAATAAAATTGTTTCCTGGTGGCAGTGATCATTTTCTGGTATCCTGGATGACCAGAATAGGGTCTTTTATGTAGTTCATCCATAATGAACCTCTTCAAGTCGTCACAACCTAGAATATGAAATCTGCTTCTGTAAGTGAGAAGACCTCCTTCGGTCATCTAGTAGCCTTCATATTTTACTCCGGCGGGTTCTTGTTGTAGGTACATGGTCACGGTCTAGACGAAGGGATCTGTTTCTTGTGCATTTCTGATTATTTCCTTGACATCTGTCTCATAGGTGCTCAGTGCTGCCAGGTGAATTGTTTTCATACTTCTGCTAAGGGCATCGGCCACTCTATTTTCCTTTCCTTTAATGTGTTTTATTTTGAAATCAAAATCGCTAAGGAGGGCCATCCACCTAGCTTGTCTAGCATTGAGCTTTGGTTGATCAAACAGGTATCACAATCCACAGTGATCTGTCATAAGTACAAATTTTCTTCCCAGGAGGTAATGCCTCCACATTTTCAAGGCATGCACTATGGCAGCCAGTTCTAGATCATCGGTCACATAGTTGACTTCATGCTCGTTCAATTTTTGGGATTCATAGCAGATCACACTTCCTTTCTGCATAAGGACGCCTCTGAGCCCTTCCTTACAGGCATCTGTGCACACGAGGAAGTCAGCTTCTGGATCGGCGATCTTCAGCACGGGTGCATGGGTCAGTAGATGTTTCAGGGTTTGAAATATTTCTTCACATTTCTGTGTCCATAGGAATTTTGTCCCCTTCTTCTGGAGGGCAGTGATTGGACAACCGATCTTGGAGAATCATTTTATAAATCTCCTATAGTATCTTGCTAATCCCATAAAGGATCTAATGTCTGAAACATCCTTTGGGGTAGGCCATTCCATGATAGACCTGATTTTGTCAAGGTCTACCGCTACTCCTTCTTCGGACAGAACATGACCCAAGTAGTGTATTTTCTTCTGGAAGAAGTCACATTTGTTGAATTTAGCATAGAGCTAATGTTCTCTTAGCACTTTCAAAACAAGTCTAAGATGCTCTTCATGCTCTTCTCTATTCTTAGAGTAAATTAATATGTTGTCAATAAAAACCAGCACAAATTTGTCTAGAAATTTACTGAGTACATTGTTCATCAAGCACATGAAAGTGGCAGGGGCATTGGTTAACCCAAATGGCACTACCATGAACTCATAGTGACCATACCGTGTCCGGAAAGCAATTTTATGGATGTCTTCACCCTTGATTTGGACTTGATGGTATCCCGACCTCAAGTCAATCTTTGAGAAAATAGACGCACCCCCCAATTGATCGAACATGTCATCGATCCTGGGCAAGGGGTATTTGTTATTTATGGTTACCTTATTGAGTTGCCTATAATATATACACAGTCTAAGGGTACCATCCTTCTTTTTCATGAACAGGACTGGTGCTCCCCATAGAGACACCCTGGGTTGAATATATCCCTTATCCATCATTTCTTTTAATTGCAACTTGAGTTCAACTAACTCAGGCGTGCTCATCCAGTAGGGTGTTCTAGACACTGGCACCGCTCTTGGTGCAAGTTCTATCGAGAAGTCTATGTCCCTTCTCAGAGGTAGACCCGGTACCTCTTCTGGAAACACATCTTTGTATTCTCTCAGGGTAGGGTGACCATCAAGGATTGGTTTGTCACCTTCGATTGTTTTCAACAACTGTATTGCATATAGGGGACATCCCTTTCGGCAATACTTTCTCATTTGCAGAGCTGATATTTGTCTCACCGAGACAGGTTTTCGGATTCCTTGAAGGGTTATTCTTCTCCCTTCTTTACTTACACACTCTAAGGTTTTATGGTAACAGTCTAGTCTGGCTTTATGGGTGGCTATCCAGTCCATACCAATCAACAGATCATATGATCCCAAGGATAATATGTTAAGGGTTGCTTGGGTGGGGAATTCACCCAACATTAATTGGCAAGCTGGTATGACCTCTGCTATCCTCCTTTTGGAGCCAGTGGATAACTGTACCAACCATGGCTTGGTATGTTTTTGTGGCTGTAGTTTACATTTATCAACAACTTTAGGGGCTACATAACTCAAATTTGAACCAAGGTCAATTAAAACAGACACTAGATGGTTGGAAATCATACCTTCTATTTCCACTACTGAAGCTTGGTGGTCAGCTTGGTTATTATCCAAGGCTGCATAAATTTGCGGCACACTCCTGGCCACATCATTAACGATAGTATCTTCCTGGATGTCATAAATCCTCCGACTATTCTGTTGTCAGTGTGGACAGTCTCTCAGGAGATGTTCTTCTCCGCAACCCCAACATTTCAGAGGTTCTCTCTTTGTGTTATCCACCTTCACTGGTATAGGTCTAGAAGTTTTATTTCCGCCCAATGAGGGAAAGTTTTGCTAGTGTACACTCCGGGCTGGAAATTTCATTCTGGGGTTCTTATAGTTCTTAAATCCTGGGGATTTTATCCCCTTTTTCTAAAATCTTGAACTATTCTTCGGTTTCCATCCTTCATAAGGTTCTGCTCGATGTCTAAACTATTCATGACAATAGGTTTCCTTTCGAATAGTGCCTTCTAGGGTCTTTGGCTCATCAAATTCAATTCTATTCCGGTAGTCCTTGGGTAGCCCACTGATGAAGCGCTGCACCTTTGTATTTTCTGCTTTCATATAAGGTACATACCTCAAAAAATCGAGGAATATGTTGACATATTCTTCTATAGTGAGTTGTCCCAGTTTGAGTTCATAAAACTCTTTAGTCTTCTTGTCGAAATATTTTTCTGACAAGTACTTCTTCCGGAAGCATTCCTCAAATCGTTCCCAAGACAGGTCCTCTTCGCGAACCCCTTTCACATTCTTAAGGTCTTCCCACCAAATGGAAGCCTTTCTGTTCAAGTTGAATGTGGCCACTCGGGCCTTCATATTTTCTGAAAAGTCATGGACTCTGAAATACTTCTTTAGTCCAAGCAACCAGGCCTCTGCTTCTTCTCCCTTCTTTATTTCACTGTCAAAGGAGGGTGGTTTGGCCTTTCTGAATTCTTCGAATTTTCGACCTTTGGAAGACTTTTTCTTCTTTTGTTTCCTTCGGGAATAGGAACTGGTTCTGCTCCTAGAAGAGTCTTCTGAATCGCCAGCTTCCTTCTCAGAGGAATCATCCGACGCTTGTCCTTTACCTCTGGGGTGGACCTTTTTTGAGGTGCTCCTCTCAGTGTGGCCACTGATATGACCATGTTTCTGAGTTTCAGGTTCATGCTGCATTTGTCTTTGTAGATCTGATAAACTTTGCTGTAAAACTGCGTTAATTTCTGTTTGATTTTCTTGTTCTTTCATCATCCTTTCATTGTCATCCTTGCAGCTTTGTAATTCGACCATGAGACTCCTCACAATCTCGGCTATATCTGGAGGGGTCCCTATTGCCCTTCTTTCGTCAGACTCTTCATCTCTATTGTGGGAGCCCTCTCTCACCTCTTGGTGAGTCACCATTCTCTGCGTCTATAAATTCCCGCGGCTGATCGTTCGCTTGGGTGCAAAGACAAACGTTGTATGTTAGTCAATAGTTAGATACATTTTTATAACCCACGCAAAATTCATAATTATTTCGCATGCATACACAGTCGGATTCTCATTTTCAAAACTTGATCCTTTTTTAATTAAGAGAGTTTAAGATAGAGGGTTACTCCTTTTAGGAGTGTTTCGAACAGAGATCCTGCACAACTTGTTCATGAGCCCAAGCAGGCCGAGTGTTGTAACCATGCTCTGATACCAATTTGTCAATTTGTTGTAACCATGCTCTGATATCAAAATTTTTCACCGAATTCTCTAGGATCAGAATCCCCGAAATACCTACGGGGGTCTAGCGTAGGCTAGTTCCTTCTTTGTCCACCTCCATGTGATCGTGGGTCACGACCACATGCTGAAAAAGTATGGCATCCTTTCGCTCTTCGCGACTCAGCGCTACCAGAGCGTCGAGTCTTTCAAATATGCAAACCCCGACACAGCGAAACGCCGAACCCCGAAAGGGCTAGTGAGTACAAGTTTCATGTTTGGGTCTTGTCCTCGTGACCACGCACTTAAACCAGCAAAGCCCTTACTGGCCTTTCACGATTCGGAAAATCGCGATGCATGACTTCTTCCTTTCCCATTCAAATCCCCGAAAACCATGAAGTCTCCCAAGTTTCCCTCCAAAGGGAGATCAACGGTTGTAAGCCTCCCATGATCCGACGGTTTGGATCCTTTCGAGATTTCGATGCCCAGAGGTTCAAGATGCAACGATCCTAAAAACTCATGTCATGCAAATCTCTGAATTCTGGTATGGGGATTCGTGTAGGAGATCAACGGTCCTTGATAGTGTGGATCCAACGGTCCACGGGATTTCGGGACTTTCCCTTAACTTTGACCGCTCACCACGCGTCTCCCTTGATGGATGGTCCAGATTCCTTTAGGACTTATCTTCTCTACTACAGAGCGCATCGGGGCTTCGGGTATCGAAATTTTGCGACTCACGAAGACAAGGGTTCTTTCCCTCTTGGTTTCCCGGATGCCAAAGCGCCAAAACGTCGATCAGTAGCCACGTGTCCCTCCAATGGACGGTGGCGAACTTCAGCCAAGATCAACAGTCATGATTCTTTTGGAATGATCAACGGTCATGATCAAATCCCAGCTTTCCTTAACCTCATTCACACCTCATGCCATTTCGGGGTTTCGGTGATCGGGATTTCGCGACTCGCGAAGACAAGGGTCCTTGCCCTTTGGTTTCCTGGGTGCCGAAACACCAAAGCGCTTAACAACAGCCACATGTAATCTATAGATGGACGGTCCAGGTACTTCCATGGACCATGGGGTCTACAGTGCCGATTTCTTCACTTCTTGCAAGGGTAAAAAGGGTCATGGCATTAATGCCTGCGTCTCTTCCTTAAGTCTAACGGTCAGTACAGACCTTGGATCCTCCGAAAGGATCTCGTTCGTTAATCGAGACTTAACCACACACTGCCATTTCGGGATGTCGCAAATCGGGGTTTCGGGACTTGCGAGTACGTGAGAACTCGCACTTGGATACCTCGGGTGCTGAAACTCCGTAAACACTTAACTTAACCAGGCACTAGAATTTCGGGAGTTCGCAAGTCAGGATTTTGGGACTTGCGAGCACAAGGGGAATATGCCCTTCGGTATTCTGGGTACCGAAATGTCGAAGTGCCGAACAAGCTTCGATCAGCAATTATCCCCCCCCCCCTGAGATATGCCTTGGCCAATATGACTACTTCTCATAAGACCACAGTCTTATTCCCTTCGGGATTTATCAATACAAGAGCCCGACCTCTTGTCGACGGGACTCCTGAATTCTCGATTTCCGATCTCCTAAAGTGGGTGATCTCGCGACATGTGGCTTTCCTTAATCGGACGGTCCAGATCTATTTCAGGACTTCCACCATGGAGTGTCCCGATCTCTTATCATCAGGACTTCCGGAACCCCGAAATCTGAGATCCCAATACCGACTCCTCTTTCGAGACTTTCGCCCCTATTCACGAGGGCTTAACCCTCATGTATCTGCTGACAGTTCCAACGGCTGTCGGGTTTTCTAACTAAGATCTGACGGTTCAGATCAGTCCCATGCTGTGCACTTTCCCACTGTTCCCTGGATGTGGAAAAACCAATGGTCCAGATACTCTCATGGACCTCGGGGATCTACGGTCCCGATTTCTTCACTACTCATGAAGATAAAGGAAAAGGGTTAAGGCATGTAACGCCCTCGTTTCTTACTCCAACCTAACGGTTGTGAATGACCACAGATCTTCCGATGGGATCTCGTCCGTCGATCGATACTTATCCCTACGTTGCTATTTCGGGATTTCAAGAGGATCATTCTTCCTCGTACAGGGTTACTAAAACTTGCGCCTTCAAATCCTTTTTCCAGGTTCTTGGTAAGCTTTCCAAGAAGGGTTTCTCTGTGGAGAGATCTATTCCGGGTATTCCTGGGAATGAATAAGGACATGGATTTTCCCAAAAGAAAACTTGAAGTTTAAATTAATACAATATGTGTATATATACAAATCTATCTATAATCATAAGCCATGCATGGTACTTTCCAATAAAAGCATGCAACCACCATTTCTGATCAAAACTTTACACAGACAGTCTTATACTCAAACCATTCACAATTTCACAGCTTATGAGCATAAATGTCAGAATATACATTTCAAGATGCAAGAAGTAAAACACTTATCAGAAAAACACTAGAGGTGATGCAACTATTGAGAGGGGTGCTCGTTTCCACCCAACTGTAGGCTCAGCGACTCCCAACGGATTTACCACTAGCCACCCCCGAGCTAAGACCACGATGCTGCGAGACTGTGTCTCTGTTTTCCAGTGACCGAGAACGAAGGTTACTCTCCTTCTTCTCTGCTATCACTCACTCTGCATATCTCCAGAGTTCTTCCTCGTTCCTCTTCCCTTGCGTATATCCCCTGTCTGCACACTCTTACCTGCCTTTTCTCCTTTCCAGTGAGGTTGTGTGTGGCACGGTCCTACTTGCGGTGGTTAAGCCCGAGGACTCTATGGATGGAGGTTCACCCCCATCCCTCATTACTCATGAGGAGCCCTCTACCTACCAGCCTGTGAGACATTTAAATCGGGACAGCGATACACTCTTGGTTCTGCGGGCCAGTGAAGTCCAAATATGGTGTTGGTTTCGGTGGAAGTTAACGCCACCATTCCAGGTGGCTTCCACCACCTTTCTTCAGCCATCGTGGTCTCTTTTTCAGCACCTTCCCCTCTCAGTAGTCCTGCAATATATATTCATAATATTATTCAAATTCATCGACCTTTTTCACAAGGTCCATTCACATCACACATTCACATTTTGAGTTATCCACAATACTTGGCCAGTATAGTTATTTTTACAGACTGGGGGAAACAGGGTGTTACATGCACAGGCCAAGGAAACTATTGGAAGAGAGGGATAGGCTGCCCCACAAGAACCTATAGTAGAAGAATTTGTTGTGGAACCCATTCCCACAGAGGTAAAACAGAGGTATGTAATTCATTTTCATGGTTCACTAATGTTGTATAAGCTTTCCACATCTTCACAAGTTATGAGTTACAGAGTTACCCTCAATAGATTCAAGGGAAGATTTATTAGAAGTCACATATGGTATGTGTAGTGCAAATCATTTCTTGCATTGTGAATACATATTTGATAGTGCCATTGAAGCCAAATGAGACCAACCTCATTAATGATATGTCCATTAACATCATGAGTGCTTTAACTTGAATTTCAGGCGTTTTTAGATAACTCTTGTATTCAGATCTGAAAGGGGAATTTATCAAGAGTCCTAAGAGTCTCTTGTTCTTTTCCTTTAGAACAACATTGTATATATATCATTATCTTTTGGCTATGGGAAAATTTCTACTTGTTGACGGGCGTAGAGAAAAAAACATGCATCATCTATGGAAGAGACACAAAGGTCATATCCAATGGATGAGGGAAACAAGAGAATTGGTGTTGAAATTATTGTTGATATAGATAAAGAAAGTATATTTTTTTTCAAAGATACCAAGTGTGGAATCGATCAAGCAGTTGGGTTTTGCTAATTTTGATTGCATGAGGACATGAAATTTTCACAGTTTGAAGGAGTAGGGGTTTTGTGCACTTAATGGAATTATTTCAAAGAAGACAAATGGAATCAAGATGACTACCAAGAACAAGAAAAAATTGTGGTAATTTCATTCTTTTACTCATTCACATTGTTTTTGAAAAGTGCAGAAATTGAATTGAACATATCTCACAAACTTTACATCTGATTGCCACAAATTTGGAGGATAGAAGTACTCCAATGAGAGAAAAAAAAAAATCCAGGTAATTCCAGTTCATGGTTTTCAAGAAAGTGGCCACCGTCACCTACAACCAATTCCTTTAATCTTGAAATCCATGCATCAACTTCTGTTGAAGTGTCTTCGCCATGAGATATTTTGTCTTCTTCATGCATACTGATTTGGGATGATAGTCGTGGTGGTTGAAATAATCTCATTTTTACTTCCCTTTATTTCCCTTTCCACCTTTGGAGCTGGAGGAATCATCGAAGGGTTTGGAGTTTCCCTCCTTCTTTTGTTCAGAATGCACCTTTCCCTTTCCTTTTTTCTTGGACTTTGGATTGAATGTGTTGTTTCTCTCATGCATAGCAAGTGCATGTGCATTTGAACCCTTGATTTACCCCATTTTGATGAGATTATCTTGTTCATGGGTTAGGGACTCAATAAACTAATCCAATGTAGGCATTTTCCAAGTTTCTCCTAAAGTGAATCTCATTGTATGGAATGTTGAGACAAACACAACATACTCTAGACCAAGTTTTGACAAAATAGAAAGGATCAATTGCTTGTGTAGAGTTGATTTTTCAATACCACATCCCTTTAGATGAAGAAGAAGGGACTTGAACTTCATGAAGAAGTCTTGGATATTATCAAAGCTTCTCATATCCAAGGAATTCAACTCTACCTCGAGCATGTGGCCTCTCATCTCGTCCTGTTTTCCAAAGAGATCTTCCAATTTGGTCCAAATCTCATATGGAGTAGTACAAGATTCAATGTGAAATAATAGCTCAGGGAACATCAACATTCAAATAAGGTTGTAGGCCTCATTCATGCAGTTGAGATACCTATTTTTCTCAATAGCTAATGTTGGCTCAACCTCTGTAGCCATTATTAATCGATACAAGCCTCTGCATCTAAGTTGATGTAGAATTTTTAGCTTCCACTCAAAATAGTTATGTAGCATGAGAAGAATTGTCGGCGAAAACTCCATTCTTTCTTACTGCATATTCCTCCTTAACCTACAAATAAAGTGTCTATGCACTTTCTCCTAGCAACAAATCTCTGATACCATGTGAAGTTTCGATGAAACTTGCATAGAGAACCTATCTAGTAGAAAAAATCACACAAATCTTGCAACAGAGAAAAGAGAGAGAGAGAGAGAAAGAATTAATTGTATTAATTGAATGAGTAAAATAAATAATACACAATATATACTCTACATGGCTAAGTAAATGCGCATAACAGTGATATAAAGAGATCTATACACTCACTGACAAAAATTGAAGTACTCTGCCACATAGTCCTAGTTCACCGGTCCATGCAATCATCAATTAACTTAGTCACACGTGTGGAGGTGAGAGAAACCAATGCATGCATATATGCGCCCTCCTAGCTACATTCATGTGATATGCACCCTCCTAGTGAGTAAACTGAGGTGAACAAGCAACTGCAGGTGTTAAAATCAAGGTTTCCATGCATAAGTGTCCTCCACTAGTCTAACTGAGGTGTAACTGAATCTGAACTAAAGAGGGAAGGTGCTCTAATTTGTAGGGAAATATTCTCAGAATAGAATATTCTCATGTATGGAAGTGCCCTCAACATTAGACTATCAACCTTAGGAAAATAATTACCTACGTGAGTGTGTAATATCTTCAACAGTTATATGCATCTTAAATTTCTGATTTTGTTAGTAATTAAATCATAGTTTAGCTCACTATTTAGCCCTCTTGTTTCATTGGTTGATTACTTATTCAAGGGCTAATTTTATTTTTGTTGTAATAACTTGTATTTGTGTTGTAAATTGATATATTTCCTTCAATTTTTACAACAACCGTTATCTTTTTATTCCTTTGTAGTGTTTGGGGGTCCTCTTGAGCCTAAATTTGACATGGAAAACTTCATGAATTGACCTAGATCCTCATCTCTTCAAATTTGGAAATTTCACTATCTTGCTTACATTTTTTCATTGGTGATAGATTGAGTAGTTAACTAAGGGGCCCTAGACTTGATAGTGTCTTGTCTAGGGATTCTTGGAGGCTACTAGGGAATCCTCCCACGTGTTTGATTTACTCCCTCACTAAAGAGAGGGAAGTTGCTTCTTAGGTGACAGTGGTGACATCTTCCAATGTTCCACTAGTCTTGGTGCCTTGTGAAGGTTTTACACTAAGGTGCTAGATTGTGTGGTAGCATTACTCTATTCATCCAATTGATAGCATTGTCTATGTTCAAGCACTATGTGCTTTTACATGTGCACATACAGGGCCTCATTAACCATATAGGTGAAACATATGCATGTTCTGACTATTAGCTAATCATTTATGAATATGCTCAAACAATAGTTGATTGTAGGTCAACGCGTATTATGCCTCTCAATTATCCAAAATTGAGAGTTTCTCGAGGTAAATCCCAATGCATGTTCTTGGGGTGTATGGTTGTAGCTTTCCAACAATGTACCAAAACAATGCTACTCCTCATTTCCATCACAATAATCCATAAACACAAATGCATCAGACCATTGGTTTGTAGCATGTGGCTGAAGGTAACACACACAATTTGAGGGTGAGGTAATACTCCCAGTAAGACAAACAAAGGAAATCAATGTTTATGGGACAAGGTGTGTTGTGTTTCCAAGAGCGGGAGCGAGGTCGTCATTTTCCAAAAATCCTCAAGAGTGTCTATTTTATATGTGTGTGTGTGTGTGTGTGTTATGTTTATATTAAAAAAAAGCATGCAGAAAGACAATTTTGTTGCATAATATATGAAAACATGCATATTTGTACATTAATATAGATAGAAATGGAATCCACAATACATCAATGATTAATCATTCAAGGATCAACCATCTAGATTTTAGCAATTACAAACTTACAAACCAACATACAAATTGTTAAGCCATGTAATTGAAAGTAGACCATTTACTTATGGAATTAAATCAATTATCCAACAACTATCAACAATAACATGATTCATGACCAAATAGTTATATTTACAAAATACACCATTTGCACTGACGTATGAAGACCGAAAGGTCCAAAACAATAAAGTTTGAACTGAGCTAGTTGCTAAATACTATGAATCTATCATCTATAGACTATGACATATAAAGTAATGAAAAAGGAGAAAAATCAAAAAACTATCCCATCCTCCTTCCAACACCAAGATCCATGTGTGGGCCTCCACGTGGTGGTACTAGAGGATCCTGAAAAGGATGAAACTGTGCAGAAGTAGATGTAGACGACCATGAAGGAAGTGAAGATGAATCCCCTAATGTTGTAGCTATATTCTTGTACATGGGGACGATGGCAGTGGATGGGGTTGGCATCTCAACATCATCATCATCATCCAAAATAACACTCTCCAATTTCTTTAAAAGCAATACTCCATCCTCCAAATTATCCTCTTTTGGATTGTTGTCCTAACACTTCAAGTTTTTATCCATCTTTGCCTCCTCACAGTAATGGGAAAACAATCACAAGTTGTAATGAACATAAACCAAGCTCTCTACCCGACCTACATTCAACCTATTTCTTCTAACATTATGGATGATATTGTAGGTGCTCCAACAATTCTCTATGGAAGAAGTGTTCACCGCCTGTGAAAGCCCCTGTGTTTCCAAAAGTTGCAGCTATAGGGTAGCACCGCCATTCATGTTCCACCACTTGAGAGAAATCAGATTCCCTCGATCTATAATTGCATGGTTGGTCCCAAAGACACCATTTCCAATGATATATTGGCTCAATTGTTTTTGTATGTCGTCACACACCTCCTCGTCCGAGACCAATTTGTCTAATGCTTTCATATAACTAGTTTGAACCTCTGGATCTTGGTGTGGTATTTTCTTGGGCCCACCACTAGGTGTTGGTGATGGAATCCATGATACATGATGTTATTTAGGTGTTAGCACATATGTTAAGGCATGTAGTGGTATATTTAGCATTTCCCACTATTTTTCCACCTCTACACGAATATGATTATACAAGTTGAGATCTCTAGGATCAACAATGTCTTTAATATTCCCTAGCATGCTATCCATTTGTTCATACACCTCCCCAATGATTGGTCGATCTAAATTTCCAAACTTGATCATGTGATAAATTGGCTTGGTGAATTGCAAAACATATCGAACTTGTGAACAAAACTGATTTTCAAGAACTGTCTTCTTCACTACATTAGCACCTTCTCTATCACTGCTTAATTCTGAAGAAATATAGTTGATAAATATAAATAGTTATCAGATCTTAAGCTACAAAAATTTCATAATATTTGGGATAGCCACACAACACAATGCAAATTCTATATATAACATCAAAATAGAAAAAAAGTATTCATATAATCCAAGTGCATATAGAGATTTCGCCCAGCCTAGGTTTACAGGGACCATACGACTTGTACAGGTTCGTACTCTTGTTGGTAGTACTTAGTGCGTCCTTACAACAAAAATGTGGCTGCATCACAGCCCGATTTTCTCTATTCTTCTATAGAAACACAGATGAATACAATTAATATGTCAATCTCTAACTTGGGTATTGTTCCTTTTTCTTTGTTGGGTGAATGTACAGTCAGTAGGAAACCCGTACTGTACGGATTTGTCTCCCTTTCTTTATATTTTTTACTTGTTTGTTGGTGCAGTTAAGCAGTGGCCCTACCTTGGCCTCTTTGTCTCTGTCAGACCCTACTCAGCCTCTCCTCTTAGACTTGGGATGGTTGTTGGTGCTAACTCGACCCCCTTTTAGTAGACTTTAGGCCCTAGCTCGACCCTTCTTGGTGACTGTATTAGTTGTTGGCCCTAGATGCCTCCTCGTACAACACAGTAAGACTTGAATTGGTCTCCATCACATCCCTTCTCATCCTCTCCCTCTCTTGGGATGACGCAGACCCTACCTCAGTCTCCCTAGCTATTTGGAAGTGCCTCCTCTCTCACAGCTAACTTCCTTCTTTTGTTGAGACAATGTGAGAATGAGGCTTGCTAGATCACTTGTAACCCTATCCTTTTCCCTCATGTATTTTTGGCCCTAGGATCCTCTCATTATTATCTCTAACCAAGGGTGAGGATCTAATCAAGCATTGAGATACATCCAATGTTTGTGATTAATATTAGCTTGAATTAGGTGGTCCCCACCATTATAATGTTGTATGGTCATAAATTGGGCTTCTTCCTCATTACTAGACACCCCTAATGAGGAAGAATTACCTACATGAGCTACACTCTAACAAATTCATCCCGTGCATGACTCATCACCATAGCACCTAAAGCTTGTCTCACCTTCAAAAGGTGTCTAAAGGCGAGGTAATAGCTAGAAAATCTAGTGTTTTCAGTCTTAAGTAGTTGCAATGTAGAGTGAGTGTTGTAGAAATAATTGACCCTTGTATTCCTAGTGATAAATTAGATGAGTTACTTCCCTCTCTTGTACAACTAATTAATCAATCCACATTCTCTATGCTTGACAATATCATGCATCAAAAGGTTCAAGGTGTACACCAAACACCCAAACTAAAAGATGTGCAGATGAACTCCCTCAATAATTTTACCTGTTCCCTTACAATTTTTTGCATTATCAATGATTACTTGAATCACATTAGAAGGACCAACGTCATTAATTGTTTTCAACAAGAGATCTAGAATTTTTTGAAAATATGTGGTGATTGAAGAGGAGTCATGTGCTACAACAAACACGACATCTGTAAGAAAAACACCAAGAACATTGATCAAATGTTGGTGTCTAACATTTTTCCAACCATTCAATACAATGGATGCCCCAAAGTCCCCCCAATCATTTGTAAACCGTGTTAGAGCTCTTTGAATTATTTTTCTTTCCTTGTCAAGTAACACAATTCTAACTTTCTCATAGGGGGGCTCTTGTATCCTTTGGGGGCTTTGTTGTGTTGAGGAAAAGGTATGAATTACCTTACTCAATCGTTTTTCGAATCTTGCCTGGCTAGGACAAGATAGTTGGGAATATCACCCTGTGTTTTATAGCCTCAAAAATATTTTCTCAATCCGCAAGTATTAATTACAAAGGTTTAGGTTGATTTATTGATGAAAATAATGTTGCAAAATAAAATAAAATTTTATATAAGTTTGTGAAATGTATACAGATTACAGAAAGTAAATATGGAGATCAAAAAACAAAAGTAACAAAGTCATAAATACACACAAATGAGACAGAATAACAATCTGATTTATTTCATTGTGAAATATCAAAAGTGTTTTATTTTTACAAAACCCTTGTGAGGGCATGGACCAAAGTCTAATTTAGATATCCCCAATGAAAACCATACAAAAGGACTCTGACAAGAAGTAAAAACTGAAATTTATAATTTGGATCAACCTGCCACATACTGCTGCCAATTTGACTCTGAAAAATATATTTTATCAGCTATGAAACTTAATCCACAAACAGACAAGAATACACAAACTATAAAGGATGGATCAACACCTCTAAAACAAGCATCTGAATGGTTTGGTTCAGTTTTGAACCTTGTTGTCTAAAATAGGACCCTGCTGTCAAAAAGAGAATTAGACTTTGAATAAACTCAAGAATGAATGAAAACCGAAACTATCTCATGAAATCAAAAGAGCAAACCTTAGTCTTGATTTCTCCTTTTATTCTCCCTTTGTTTCTTCTTCTCATTCAGATTTTATTCTTTCCAAATAAGTTGAAGTAGTTCAACTACTTTCTTTAGTTAAGTTAGTTTGACTTAACTAATTTAGTTTAGTTAGTTTGACTTAACTAATTTACTTTAGGAGAAATAAATAATAATAATAATAATAATAGTTAAGGGTCTTTAATTAATAATAACTTTGTAGGTGGGACCCATTGTAACTCTCGCCTTTTCTTCTTTTCAAATTATAAAATATAACACAAATGGATAATCATTTCAACACATGTCACCCCTGTAACTCCCTTAGATACCTTAGAAATTGAATATTTAAATATCAGAAATAATTTAAATCATATCCAAAAATATATAAATATCCACATAATCCACATTATCCAAAACATAGCTTGTTGTCCAAACTTTTTGCAAACCATTAACACTGTCTTTATCAACTCAAATCATAAAAACACATAAACTAAAATCCATACTTGCCACTCTGAGAAGAAATTTTTATTTTATCAATTTTGTCCCCCTTTGATTTCTCGGAAGTATCCCGTGGTTGATTTGAACCTTGAGGTTGTATTTCACTGATTACATAGGAATAAGCATCCTTCAAATGCATGCGGGAGGAAACATATTTTGAGGAATCATTTGAGGGAGAAGAAGGGGAGGCAACAACTTTTCCTTTATCTTGCATCGGGGGAATATCAGTTTCAAGTCTTTTACTAGCATGTGAAGATTAGACAGATGAATCAACAAGGGAAATCTGAAAATTAGGATTGACAGGTGGTGGAGGAGGTAATGACATATTGGACCAGCCACGATGGTGAAAGACAGTTGGGTTGACAATATCTTTCCATCCATCATTTGTAGGTACTTCTAGTTGCAAAGACACATGAGGAGGAACATGAATGTCAGGGATGTTCTAAGGCTGGAAGGGGGGTCTCTCTGGTCAAGGTTGTACTATTCCATGCCCAATCCAGTTAAACAACCCATCTTGGAACAGCTGGTTCAATTCCTGGGGATCAACATCAAAATGAATGGAAAATCTAGGCCCTCTATTCCAATTTTTCATGCCTTTGTTATTTCTTCCATGCCTACCACTACTGAAGAAACCCATCCTATAGCAACAATTCATCAGTAACTAAGCCCTTAACAAACCATACATGTCAATATGTTTGCATGAATAAAAAATTGGCTCATAAATTGACATGAAATACATGCAAATCCATCCATAACAAACCATTTAATAATCTCCAAGTGAGCAGAGGGTGGTAGGATTCATAGGACATATGGAGGGAGCACAATGAGAGAAAAATGGTATAATGATAGGGGATTAATACACTGATAATGCTCAACAATTAATTAAATAATTTAATTGTGTAGTAAAATACCAAAATATCAGTTGCCAACCATTGTTGTGTTATCTCTTTTATCGCTATTACACGGACGTTTTTAATTTATTTCATAGAACAGGGTTTTTATAAATGAAATTGGGATTATGAAGGGAATTTAATGAGTGAAAAGTGATAGAATGACAGGGACATAATATGGACATTGTTCATATAAAAATAAATCAAAACAAACAATCAAACATATCTCTGTTCAGACCTCCAAAGTTCAACAGTGTTCACTTTTCAAAACCACAATTTAAACTGTTACTTCCTTTACAGATTGATTGTTGGCTTCCAAACAATAATCTATATGCCCAGAAATATTCAATTATAGCAGCCTTTGCACCCATATAACTTTATATAATAGTCATAACAAACAACATTGGAATGGATATGATAAACCACAATAACCCTTTGAGCCACAACCATTTATAATTCCAATGCTAAGTCTTTTTAAAACCAATATAAATACGCACAGTGCTTCTAGCCATTTATATCCAATATTTATTCTTTAAAATCAATAAGAACATGCACAGTGTTTACCACCACTTGTCCATTATTTAAACATTGTCCAAAGCAATCAACTGGGTGTTATAACTCTTAATCAGGCCCCAATCATTTCACACACAGGTGTCTTTAAAATATAATCAACATAAGGATTGATCCGAATAACATTTGAATCAAATAACATGCAACTCTTGAGCCCAAGCTTCACATAAATCATCATGTACATACTTCTTCTAAAATTTCCCAACGAGGAACAGAACCAAATCATGCCCAATCAACCAAGTACCATTGACTAGAGTAAAACAATATCAAAAATATATTTAGGGTTTAAGCATAGCAAATGGAGATTAAGAACAGGTGGTTCGATCATATGATTAAATCCTCGAAAATCGCAGACAGTTCATACCTTTCACAATTTACCACAGACCCATAACAAGTAACCATACTCTTGACTGTGAGGGTTACCAAAATGACAGTCAGCCACCTCCAACAGGGAACGAAATGAAGCCAATTCTTAAACAACACTGTAATATGAGCGTCCAAGCACAAACATGTGCCCAACCAAAAACATGTATAATGCCTCCATTAACTTCTTTGGAGCATTAAGTTCAAACTATGTACTGCTTTCCAGGCAACAGTGAGGTCATGAGCAACCATATAACAGCTCAGGGTTTTTCCAAGACAAGGAAAGAAACACTTCAAACTTTCAACAATTCACATTGCAACCCACAGGGTCAAAATAAAGTGTGTACACTATCCACAGAGAAAAAAATGGAGTAGGAAAATATTAAACAAAGAGACCGGTTATAACACCCATGCACAAATATCAGAGCTTGTCAAATCATAATAATCCATTTTCACAGAGAAGCCAGACCCAAAACCCAAGCCGACCGAGCATGCTTCATTGTCATTTTATCAATAAACATATGCAAAGATTACACACAAAAAGGAGAGCATAACCATTTATTTTTTAAAGTGCCAACATTCCAGAATAATCACCATAAGAACCCACGAACACAACACCAATACACAGTTCAAATATCCATTAACGACTTAAGAATCACACAAACCACGAGCAATCCTGAGCCAAAAATTGATTCGAAGGGCAGAGTAACCATCATTGATGGAAGAGTAAGGAACCCATACCTGGAAAATCTTGCGCAAGGAAGAAAGTTAAACTGTATGTCTCCTTCACGATCGAACAATGTGGAGCATCAACAAATACCAGAGCCAAAAAACAAAATGAAAGAATGACTAGGGTGAGTGTTTGAGTGACGTGCAGTAAATGCACGTCTCTTATCTCCTCCAACCTCATTCAATTCCAAGTACGAGCCAGCCAATTCACCATAGCACTAAGAAATTAATCAACCACATATCCATTGCCATATCCCATTTTCATAGTGCGCCACCCTTGGTAATGTCAAATTTTTTTAAATAACAATGTTCTATAACATTACCCCATGTGAATTCAACATATAACACTCAACAAGGCGCATAACCATAGTAGCAAGGGTTTAGTGCACTCATCTTTTGTCACAATAATACATAGCATTAGATCTTGTGTATAGTTCTTTTATTCAAAAGAGATTCATTATTGTCCCTTATCAAGACCATTTAAACCAATTAATACCATGTTTAATTGCAATATCAAAACAAAACTGATAATAATCATTTCATCCATAGGGAATCCTTAACATAATCTGTGAGTGGTCATCAAAACCATCTAGTGCCATGCATCAATCAACCAACCATCTCATGTCACCATAACATTTTAAACCAAGATTTGAAACATCGAACTGTAGAAGACTATGATGGTACCATCACATAACCAAAAAAAATATAAGCACAACACATCCATCATTTCTCCACAAGTCCAACAAGGGGGTCCCACCTACTAGTTTATTATTAATATAAATAATTAATAGAGCTTGGAAATCATTTGTGAGCATAGTATTCATCGTTGCATTTTTAAGCGTCAACATGTTGATTCCCTTGACAAGATCATGCCAATAGGGGGAGAAAATCACATTGAATGGGATACCACAAGCATAGAGAAACCAGACCACTTTTGTATCCACCTCATCCCTACCTACAACATCAAGGAAATATGCTAGTGTTCTTATATATCCAAAGTTTCCAAAACCATGAGAAGATGGAGATGTGTTGCCACCAAATTTAGATGAGGCATGGGATTGAAGCTTTTGTTTTTTACCATGATTTCTTTGTGCATCTTCCTCTATATTTATGTATTTTTTCTCTCTTCCTTGGATATCTTAGGGAAAACTAAGATCCCAATGGCCCCCTGATTTCCATCACTCTCCATTACACCACAAATATTCCTCCACACATGGGTATATGAATCGGTATAAGGTTTTCCTTGATGACAATCATGATGACATAAAAATTTAGTGGTTCCACCACCTCTTCCCCCCTCATGTTTTGTCACAAATCTCCACAAGAGTGTCAATGAAGCTTTTCCACCTACATTTCCCTCTTCATCCTCTTCAAACCCTTCACCATATTCATATCATCGGTCATCATGAGAATGACCAGTATCCTCTTCTTTCCTTTGATGCCTAATCCCCACCAAGACTATGAGAACCAAAAAAGGAATGATAAACCAAAATAATACCATTTTCCTCAAGTTTTAGATGAACAACCTGCAATAAATGACGGAGAAGAAGGAATGGGAAAGAGTAGGAGATGAAGAAAAAAACATAAACAAAGTTAACCCAAGGAAATGAGGGAGTTAGGGTTTGGGCGTACCTCTTTAGCCCTTGAAACTTGAAAGTTGAAATTTGAGATAGAGGATTGTTTTCGTTCTCTCCTCCAAGATCCTCTTTGCTCACTCTTCCAAGCTCTCCTTTGCTCTCTCCTCCAAGCTCTCACAAATCATCACTCTCATTCAAGCTCCCCTTTTCTCTCTTCTCCAAGATCAAGCAAAAAAAGATGAAAGAATGAGGAAAATAGAAGGGTAAGAGCTCCTTTATTCTCCTCCTCATTTTCCCCTAAACCCTAAGCCTACCCTAGGTCCCACCCTCACTCAAAAATTAGAAGAAAAAAAATGATTTTTTTTTTTTTTTTGTGGGAGCATGTGGATTCTCTAAGGGAGCGTGGGGGGAGTGCCTTGGGAGTGCACTCCAAATATCTGGGAGAATTATCTTAATCATGGTAATCCTTAATTGGAAAGGTGCATCCAAGAGCACCCTAAAGCATGCTCCCTAAACGCTCCCACTCGATGCACGCTCTAGAGCTTGGGAGAGGGGTGGGCTCTTGGTAACCCTGAACGTGTGGTTGTAGGAATGAATCACCAGCAAACATTGTGATTTAGTGGCTTGAAATAACTCAATGGAGTGTTTGTAGCAATGTCCCACACAACATTCACACCACAATAATCACACCAACGACAGAGTAAACTAACAAATGATATTTGATGCCAAGTTACCAACCAATGACTCAATTAAATGTAAAATTGATTTGTGGGTGAAACTAGATTTCAAGTGGGTCCATGATTGATTGTGGGTAATTGATTTGAGTGGAGAATTCCTATTAGTTATCAATTCCAATAGGGATTAATCCAACCAACAATAGAGAAATGCATAATCGTTGTGTTTACAAAACTGGGATTGTTGTAGCTATCATTCAATGATCTAGTTATTGGGAAATTAAGGAATTATCAAATGAACCCACAGTAAATTTAGCCATATGATAATAACCATCTATCAATCCCAAACTCGAGCTTATAACCAGAAAAACCACAAAATAGAGTGCTCAATCAAACACGACATTTAAACACAATGAACACAGAGATCTTATGATAGAAACCCAAACAAGAAAATCATCATTCAATGGGGGGTTTTATTAAGATTAATAAATAGTTACAAAAGGGTGAACTATACACAGATTATGTGTATTTCTACTCACTAGCAAAATTACAGATTGATTTGGCTTAGGGGGAACTTTCGATCTTCAAGAAAGTTTCTTCTACCAAGCCGTTCATGCTTTTGTAGTTGCCCTCCTTCTTCATTCCCTCACCTTCTCCCCGCCCGTCAATCCCAACATCATTCATTTTTTTAATAGGGTTTCTTGGAAGGCCAACCATCAATATGAGTCGTTTCATCTTCTCGTGACTTTTTCTTTGGACAATTAATTCAAACTTTGTCAAAATTTAATTACAAAATTTAAAATGGGAGAATTGTTTCAATTCCATTTTGGATTATAAGGACATATATTCAATTGTCTAGAAGCTGAAATTGTTGTGAATATTGTATTATACACTATAGTAGATCAATCTTAACCCTGGATATTTTAATCACCGAGAGGAATCAAATAAAACCTACACGGAAACCTCTTGGTGCTTAAAATAGCTGGGATTAAAATGGATCTATTATAGTTTTGTTTTGTTTCTTTCTTATTCTTTTTGACATTAAATGTTGCATGTCAACATTTTTCTATTTTATTTATTATCAACAACCCACATCGTGCATACATTGATATCACTTCCACCTCAGGTTGTAAGAGCACCTCACTTCCCTCAGTTGAAACATTTAGTGTTCTTTTTATGACCTAACAATTGACAGTGTCTCTTGGTTGAACACAGCTCCCTTCCCTTTGGCCAATCTGAGCCTGCTAAAAAACTGCTGGGTATGGATTCCTAAACTAATTGCTGGAACATTTGGCTGGAACGAAATGGAAGAATTTTCAGAGATTCAGCTTCTCCCCCTGCTCGCTTGGCATCAAAAGTTAAGAGTTTAGTCAACGAGCTAGTGTCTTCTAAACCCTTTCTCTATGATGAAATTTCTCCTGATCAGGCTACCCATATCTGGTTTTCAGAGATAGACCCATTGTTGCTGGCTAGGATCAAGACATCGCAAAGTATTCATTCACCCTAGGAAATAAGACTAGAAGAAAATGAATTCATCAAGTGGATATCCACACTTGATAAGCATGTGCTGATGATTGACGGCGCTTCAAAGGGTAACCCCGGAATTGCAGGGGGAGGTGGAGTTCTTTATAATCCGGAAGGCATTCTAGTCCTCTCCTTCGCTTGGGGACTGGGTACTCTCTCCAACAACTCAGCGGAATACCTCGCTCTTTGGCAAGGCCTCAGCCAAGCAAGGACTCTTCTAATCCTAAATCTGGTGGTATTTGGGGATTCCAGGATTGTAATTCAATCCTTGGTTGGAAGAAAAAGGCTGAATCACCTCCCTCTGTCTCATCTCTACTCCAGAATCCTGAACCTAGTGAGGGAGTTCGATCAAGTCAAATTCTATCATGTGATGAGAGGCCTAAATCAGCAAGTTGATTTTGAGGCAACTGTAGGCTCCTCCATGGGAAAAGGGGAGCTCAAACTCAATGAAAGGGACTCTTTCTGCCCTATCTCGTAGTCCGTTGCTCTTTGTAATAGACAGTTCTTCTCCTTTCACCTCTTGAAAGGGTTTTCATTGCAGCTCAAGGATTCCAAGGCTCCCTGTATCTAAGGCACTCCCACTGTTGCAAAGATCTCTCGAGAACAAGGAAGGCAGATCCGATTTCACAATAAAGTTTCAGAGATCCCAGTTGTCAGGATCTCTCTGAAATCACTCTCAGGCAAGCAGCGACTCGAATGTGGAAGCTGGAGACCAAGAGGAGAGCGACCTCTGGCATTCCTCTCTCTGCCAGGCTCATCCCCCCCTGTTGCTGGAACCATCGAATCGCTGAGTAGATTTGAAGGGCTTCTTAGTGAGTCTGGGAAGCAAGGCATAGTCTCAGCCAGATCCATCAAAGCCTGGCACATTTCGATCCAGGTGGTATTTCTCAAGCTACGTCGAATCCCAGGTATCCAGGAGAACCATTGCGTTGCGTTTGGAGCTCTGAAGGCGCTGATATGGGCTGTTGTTGCAGCTGCGTTTGATCGTTGCTATATCTCTATCTTTCCGAAGAACTCTAGACCGGTAGGTCAGCTCATCTACTCCGTTCAGAAAAAGCAACAGAACGTCAATTTTGTCCTGATCCCAGGCATCCAGGAAATGAATTAACAGTAGACTCTGTTTGATTGTATTCTTGGGCATTCTTTTTCCATTTTTTAATATCAAATTCCCATAGCCGTTATAGTAAAAAAAAAACAATTGACAGTGTCAACGATTTAAGGTTTATTATATGGTACCTTTCAATCTCTCGCCCATTTTGTTCTTATGGAATTCTCAATTTACAATTGTATCTCTTTTGACACACATTATGTACTCTTGTCTTCGACAAATTCTCCACAAGATTATTTAGCACTCTCAATGTTCTCTCATCCAAGTGTATCTCTTTTGAGGCTTAACACTCCTATACTCTTTTCTTTGCAAATATCCACAAAATGATTTCACTCTCAATTTTCTCTCATTGTATATTATTGTAATAGATTTGAGCCATGTTTTTGACTGGCCTTATGCCCTAAATATTAAAGGATTTATCATGGGTACCATCCTAGAAATGGAGGGAATTACTTGAGGGTTTTCCCCAAGCTTTATAACATGGAAAAAAAATCTATTTCACCTTTTTGTCCAAAATAATTTCAATGTACATAACATTTTATTTATAGAATATTACATAATATTTTATTGATATAATAATAATCATGGGTTATCGGTCATATATTAATGACTTACACTACATAGATAATCCCAAAAATGATTTCTCATCTTGGACTACAAAAGCCCCTCAATACTTAAATAAAATAGTGAAGGGAACTCTAATTTAATATTTCATAAGGCACAATACTTGCTAAGGTTTTGCAAATGGGTAGCAAGCTAAGTCGGTTTGGTTGTGTGGAAAACTCAATGGTTATGCACACTTGAACTAGATAAGTCTTAAGTTGAGCCAAAAGAGTATCGGGATGACACAAACCCCCCCCTTTATCTCCCTCGGGGCTGCTCGACCTCCCGATCAAGGATTGATAAATATTCGAGCTGGATCAGCTCTTTGGGACCTTGTTGGTCTCAAACTCAATCAATCACAGGCCCTGTTATCACCCTCAAGGTTTCACAATCATGATCTGATCGTTACCAATTTTTTCATCGATCGACGGTTCACAGAAATTGTGGGCCGCCAACTTACTCGCACTTTATCGGAGAGCTCTATCCCCGCAATCTGAAAAGTGCTCACCCAATCTATTCTAAATCATGGTCATTGATCCCCCGTCCTAACAAGATCAACGACATTGGTGAATTGTGGGCTATGAACTAGCACGTCCTCTAATTTCACCTCCGCGCTCCGCAATGATTCCCCAGCGTCGATCTTCGTTCACAGATCAACGGTCCTCATTCACTTTGGGACTTCATCTTTCAGAAATATCAATCTTTCCACACACACATTCTCCTAGATTGATTTCACCCGGAACTCATGATCTGTCAACGTGTGTCTCCCGCAGATCGACGGCCACAAACCACTTCGGCTATTCAGGCTTCAGAGGTTTCAAACCCTCTGCCTTCGCTTTCTCCTGGGGTTCTTTCACCCAAAGTCGACAATCTTTCGACGCATGTCCCTCACAGATCGACGTTTGTGATTCACTTCAGCTCTTCGGGCTTTGGGAGTTTCAACTCTCCACCCTTACTTCCTCCTGAAGTACACAATCTGTCGACGTGTGTCCCTCTAGATCTGACGTTCACAGTTCACTTTGGCTATTCAAGCTCCAAGAGTTTCAACTTCTCCTCACTTTTTTTCTTTCGAAGTGATTTTACCAAAAGTTCGTAGATCTCTTCCACGTGTCCTTCTGAATATGACGACTACAATTTACTTCGTCTCTTCGGGGTTCGGGAGTTTCAACTCCTCAACTGAAATATTCAAAGTGACTTTCCCCGAAGTATTAGATCTATTGACACATACCCCCCCCTGGCAACCAACAGCCAGAATCCACTTCGGCGATTTCTCTCTCTCCTTACCTACGAACTTCTTAAGTGCTTCTGCTACGGAGTCGTAGATCTTACACCACTTGTTCCTCTGGATGATGGATGGTCCCTAGCCTCTTCGGGACTTTGGCAAATCCACGCTCCTCTATGCACACAGAGACTTAAATCTCAAGCACTTTTCCCATATCTAACGGTTTGGAACGATCCCGCTCCCTCTTGGACGAATCTTAGTTGATAGCTTGTGAAACCTTCAGAGCTTCATTTCCTTTGAAAAATTCTCCCTCTATATCTCTTGAGATTTGTTTCTTCGAACCCTTTGACTCCTCATAGGGTTACTTCGACACTTAGTCGAACTTCCAATCTGTGCACTCCTTACAGTAGATTTTAACACAAGACTTAGCTTCTTGCGAGTGAATGTACACACCTTGCAGCAGTCCCTTTGCACTCCTTGCAAATGAAAGTCTCACGCTATCTCTTCTGAGCTTCTGAGTCAAAACAGACTTTGTCAACGCACTCCTTGCGGACTATATGCACACCTTGCATGAAATCAACGAAGAGAAACAATAGAAATCTATCCAAATGCTTCACAATTTCATATACTCAATAATATAACTCATTCATTCATGAGAACATAAAATAATAGGGAAATTGTAAATAGTAGCAACACCATGCATTGGGTCAATATCCCTATGTTATATTCATTCAAATGTAAAATGGCTACAACTCTGATAAAAACTACATTCAATAACAATTATCTCATACTTAATCTGCAGCAGCCTTATTCAAGCATACAATGCATCTACATATACAAGAGGTCCTATAGGGTTTCCTCCAACTACCTATCTGATCGAATTAAAAGCATTCAACGACTAAGTCTCTGTTACAATAAATATCTGAGACAGACATATAAGAGTGAAATCTCTCAATCTGATCTTCTCCCGATCTTACTCGATCGTGCAACCTCCGACCATTAAAACTTCCTTGATTCATCAATTACTCAGAATTTCTCTGAGATACGTTATCTTTCAAAATTAAAACTTTTTTCTCAAAAGGTGTGCTATGCACGGTGCTCGTTGTGTTGTTGATGTGTTCTCTGTTGGCGATGCTCCTGCATCATAATCCTCTGGGCAGGAATTTCATGGACTCCTTTTCATTAGCTCCTGCACTGACCTTCCATGCTTCTGGACATCAGCTTCACTTACCCAACTGGAATCTTCTATCGGGTGTCCCTTCCACTTGATCAAATATTCAAAATAGGTCTTCCTCCGGGTTTTCTTACCAATCCTCTGATCAACGATCTTCTCCATCGGTGGATTTTCTGCTACAGGCATCTACTTCTCCCACTGAATCTTCTCTTGATATTTTGATCCTTCTATGTCATCTTCCCTGTAAGGATACAGGTCTAGAATGTTGAATATGGGTGATATTCCCACATCCTATGGCAGCTCTATCTCATAAGCTTTGTTACCAAATTTTCTTAGGATCTTGCATGGTCCAATTTTCTTCAACTTCAGCTTGTTACATGTTCCTCTTGGGAACCTTTCTTTCCTCAAGTGTGCTAAAACTTGGTCTCCCACTTCAAATTGAATTTCTCTCCTGTGTTGAACAACTCTGTGTTTATACTCTACATTGTTGTTCTGCAACTGGTCCTTGATTTGACTATGAAGCCTCTACATCTCTGCAGTGAATTCTTCTGCTCCAGTGCTTCTAAATTCACTTTTATCCAGATCTCTCAGTTCTGATACTCCTCTTGGCTTCATCCCATACACCATCTGAAATGGGATTTTTCCTATACTTGTCTTTGGTGAGTCATTATAGGCAAACTCTGCTTGTGGAAGAATCTGATCCCACTGGCTATGATGTTCAGTGACCAATATTCTCAACAAATTCAATAAATTTCTATTTACCACCTCAGTCTTTCCATCTATTTGAGGCTGATATGTTGAACTAAAAGACAGTTTTTTCCCCAGTTTCTTCCATAATTGTTCTAGGATAAATCCGTAAGTGCGGACACAAACCGATCTCCCCAGATCCACCTGGATCTGGAACAAACAGTGACAGAATACTACTCTTTCCCTAGTTCTAAAGTATTGAATGGACAAGAGAAGAAGGATGATATACTTACTTTATGAAAGCT
>ML781377.1:51318-73543 GCA_009831015.1 Picea engelmannii | reverse complement strand
TACTCCCCTCTTTAATACTTTTTAATTCCCCTTTAAAATTTAAACGCCATGGGTTTCGCTTAAATTAACCCCCTCATTACTTTACCCCTGTTACTTTTTAGAAGACTTTAATTAACTCCTAGGTGGGTGTTAGTTTACGCCCTAGGTTTATTTTTGGAGAATCTTTTCTTAGGGCTGGTCAAATTATCTTAGAGATGTTTTAATCTAGGTTTGATTTGATCAGGGAGACAATTTAATTAGGGGAGGCGTTGTAAGAGTTTATCAGGTGCTAAGGTCTCGGGGTCATCTAGGCTGTCTCATCATCATCCTCAAAACGACGTGCCCTTCAGGACGCACTACGTGCTTCAAGGGTGCCACTCGCCTCGATTGCTTCTGTCGCGCGATGTGCCCTTCAGGATGCACCACATGCTCCAAGGGTGCCACTCGCTGACTTGTAATTCTTTGCGCGATGTGCCCTTCAGGATGCACCACGTGCTCCAAGGGTGCCACTCGCTGGCTTGACGGATTGGTAGACTCTATAACCCCTGGAGTCAACACTCCGCTAGGTGAGCTTGTGGGATACTAAGGGCTCTAAGGAATAAGGCCCCCACCTTATTGCCCGCCCCTTAGAATCGTCGTGAGCGACTGTCGCAGTCCGCCCTCATGGCATCGTGGATCCTCTCGAACTAGGTAATCGTTAACCTACAGTTTGAGCCACGGCGGGAGTGCTAGTAGGTTGTGTCAGGGATGTTGTCCACACCTCTCCCTCAATCTCTCTGGAACTCGTGTGTGGCCCCTTTACTCCATATGTGAGTCTGGTCGGCAAGCTATCGTCAGCCTGCATCATCAACCATCATGTCAGATCATGTCAACAACATATCATAAAATCAATATATATCATCATAACGAAACAATATCATCGTAAATGAAACAACTCAAAGCCCACTCCCTGACTCAATCCGGAGTCCAAGGGAGTTCCACCGATGCCTCTGCATCCTCAAGGTCCGAACCCTGCACACTCAATGAAACTAAGTCAACAACACATGTCTACATCAAATGTAGTAAAAACATCATGTCATATAACTTAACACATCATAATGAAGGAAAAAGTTTTATCATCATAAAATCTAGATCACTTGCGAGCAAGTGTCCTCAAAGAATAAGTTTTGTAAGTGCGCCAGAGTGGGATGTTACACAACTTTCTCTTCATCTCTCTCCCTCTGTCCAGTCCTGATGTTCATCGTGTAAAACTCTTTTGTGTACTCTTTCACTGTCATTCCCTTCTTTCTCAGGTTTTTCATCCTCCTGAACAGATTTATCTAATAATCCTTGGGAATGAACTTAGCCTGTATATTGGCTACCATCCTATCCAAATTCTTAATATTGTTCTTACATTTTCTTCCTTTGTCAACTTGTAGTTCGTCCCACCACAGTGTTTCATGTCCTTTCAGTCTGGTGACAGCATGTCTCACCTTTTTTTCCTCGTAGATATTTTCATAGTCAAAATATTTGTCCATGGACCTTATCCAATCTAGCATCTCTTCAGCATCCAAATTTTCTTCATACATTTGGATTTACATCTTTTCTCTAGCTCCCAACTTCACGACAGCTTTTAGTAAGCGTTCTTCGGCAGCATCTCCCCCTGCAGCTTCTTCAACCTTTGTCTCTTCACTTTATGCCTTGTTGATGTCCCTAGCATCAAGTTCTCTTCTTTGTGTTGCTTCCATTGCTTCCAACCTTCCATGCAGTTCGCTTATTTCCCTTTCCACAGCTCAATTGGCTACAGGTGGCTCCACGCGTCTCCTCGATGGAATTGTGTTGATTGGTTCTCACACACAGAGTGCAATTTTGAGTTCTTTTAGGCTTCGATACCACTTGACGCAGACCCCACCCCTTTATCTCCCTCGAGGTTTCTCGACCTCCCGTTCAAGGATCGATAAGTCTTTGAGCTGGATCAGCTCCTCAAGACCTTGTTGGTCTCAAAATCAATCAACCACAGGCCATGTTATCACCCTCAGGGTTTCACGGTCACAATCCGATCGTTATCGATTTGTCCATCGATCGATGGTTCACAGAAATTGTGGGCCGCCAACGTGCTCACACTTTATCGGAGAGATATGTCCCCGCAATTTGAAAATTTCTCACCCAATCTCTTTTAAATTGTGGTCATTGATCCCCCGTCCTGACAAGATCAACGACGTTGGTGAATTGCAGGCTTCGAACTAGCACGTCCTGATCCGGATTATTTTCGGCATGAAATGAGAGAGGAGATATAATAAAGAAATTCATAGAGATATCACAGATATTAGAGATGCAACCATAAACACAAATATTAGAGATGCAACCATAAACATAGATATACAGTAATACATGATTTCTATTAATGAAAGAAATGTACAGAGACTGTAAAAATACAGAGTGAAAGACTCGCTAGAATGGTGGCAGCTTATCTCTGAGAAGAGATGTGATGGTTACTTGCATTCGAAAGAAGATGATTACAAAGAGGCTTTGGAGGCCTTTTTACAATAAACAGGAATGTCAAAAGTCCTAGACATCCAAAAACCTAACCCTAGGAGATGAAGCGCCAAAATTCATGTGGGCCCCGTATAGGTAAGTTAGTACATCAACTTCTCGGAGTCGTAACTTTTGCATACAATCTCCGTTTTAGGCGTATGATAGCTCGTTGGAAAGGTATAGTTGAGGAGATTAATTTTTGGGGATCAATTATTCTTTTGGCTATCATTAAGAATCTCTATATTGAAAACCCTTCATTTAGGCCCTCAAAATGGCCCCGGAAGTTAAAACCTGCTAAAAATAGTAAATTGCCAAATTTTCCAGAAAATTGTTTTGAGCCAGTCGAAAAAGGTGGGTGGCCACCAATATCCACCTGGATCAATCCTCCCTCCTTAGGAAGCAATGGTATCCATTGCATTGATTTCCCAGGGGAGAGGGAAAAGCGTTTGTTGGATCTGCATCTGGGTGAGTTGCTTGTATTGTTGGAGACGTCTCGCTGCTTAGTTTGTGGAAGTTTGTCATGAACTTGTTGAAGTTGAGGTTGTTCAAAAATTTGAGCTACATGAGAGGAAGGTGTGCAGAAAGAATCTTTGCGCTTTTTTGCAACCTTGTCAACCTACTTCTGTTGAATAGAAGGTGCAGGGGGCGAGACTGTAGTGGTTGCAGTGTCCTTATGTTCCCATTTTGAACAGATTGTGAAGAAACTGAATTTTGCAATATGAGATACTACCTTGTGACACTTTTTAGGTGGAACAATAGTTGGAACTACCTCTGGTATTATGTAGATATGACCCCCCAAAGTAACAATGACACTACGGGGTCGAGACTCATAAACAGCATGGCGCTTCCACATATATGGTTGGCCCAAGAGAACATCACAGACATCCAATGGGGAAAGATCACATAATACCTCGACCTTGAAGGGTTGGATGTCGTATGACAATCGACATTGTTGGTTGACACGGAGATCTTGTCCTTGGCGAAGCCACCCGATGTTGTATGGTTGCGGGTGTGGTGTTTTCGATAATCCCAACTGTTTGACGACCTCTGCTGAGATGAGGTTCTTCTGGCTTCCTCTATCAACAATAAAATTCAGCGGGGTCCCCTTCACCCACATCTGTGAATGAAAAATATGCTCCCCCTCTTCGGGATCTGTTGGTTCTTCTGGTTGAATTGATGCAGTTGCGACAATAGCAGTGGGGTCTGCGTCAATGATCTGTCATTTACCAGTGTTTTCAAAATCGGATTCTGAATCAGGGTTCGGCTCCTTGTCTTTGATCTCGACCACCAATGATTGTTTTGAGAGACATTCATTAGTATTGTGCCAGGGGATTTTGTGGAAATCGCACCATTTTCCGGTGTCCTTCTTTGTCTTCCCGTGACCCTTATTTTCCTTAAATAAAAGAGTCAAGGGAGCTCTAACTAGTTCATAAGGCATAATACTTGTTAAGGTTTTGCAAATGGGGTAGCAAGCTAAGTGGGCTTGATTGTGGGGAAAACTCCATAGTTAAGCAGTTTTGACCTAGAGGAGTCTTGGGATGGGTGACCTCCCAATAAGTATTGGTTAAAAAGTGAAATCCCTGTAAGTGATTCTTGGTGCCATATTACTGACATTGCTAGTCTCAATCCCACTTTTTCGCCTTTGTGAGCATCACCCGATGCAACGAGTGATAAGTGAACTATTCAAAATCATGAGAGATTGGTCAGTTGCAAATAATACTAATGGGATGTGGGTCATATATTAATAACGTACTTGGTCTCATGTTGGATTGTGAAATCCCCACAATACTTAAATATTACAAGAATATTTATAAAAAACCAAAGGTTTTTGTTTCAAAAAAATTTATAATTACTGCTACAAAAGATTCATTCATATCCCTTAATGATGGGTGAAGTGTCCACTCAAAATGTTGGAAACTCAAAACTCTAACACAGTTCATATCCAAGAACCTCATTGTAATTACAACTAATGTTTACACGCCCATAAGGTACTTACTTTCATCATTAGTCTCTTAGCAAGCCCTTTCATTTTCACTTTTTAATGACTAATACCTAGTTCCTAGAATGGAACTCAAATCTTGATAACAAAAGCATGTATCAGTTGATACAAGGATCCTAGAATGGAACTCAAATATTGATAATAATAAAAAAAACATGTATGAGTTGATACAAGGACGAAATGCATTCGTCAAGTTGTGATCTAATGGTAAGTGGGGGTGCTTTCCTTTGAAACGACCTAGTCTTGGCAGGCTTGCCCCACTTGATAAAAGGGTCGTATTAAAGTAGAAAACAGAGATTGTGCTTCCATGGGATTTGTAGCAGTTGTAGATGATATGGAGTTGCATAGTTCCTCAATCTATTAAAACAAGTGTTTCACTACTAAAAAGGGAGAAAAGAGAGACGACGAAAGATGAAAACAAAGGAACAAGTGGAGTAGGAAAAGTTGTACGTTTGCAAAATCTGTCTGTCTTATTAGCCATGAGGATTTTAGGGGCCACAAGAACTACAGAGACCGAGCTTGTTTGTTAACGCTAAAGTTACCTTCAATGCAAATTTCATATTCTATAAGGAAAATGAAACAATAAACCATAAAAAATAAAAAATAAACCTGGAGAATCAATATAAATAATCCAGCATTGTTAGATTTGTAACCAGTAATAAAATGTTCCATAGGATATAAAAAGGAAGAAAGTGGCAGAGAGGAAGGAAAAAGAGATTTGCTTACCTTGAGAACCTAGAGGTGTCTATGTTTAGTATGCAGTCACAAAGGATGTGATTCAAAAAACGAGGAAAGTGGTCATCCGATGATGAAGCATGGGATTTTTTTTTTGAAATGGAGTTTACAAAAAATGGTTGCAGAATTAAATAGAGGATGTTTCTAGACAAATTGCAATGAGTTGTAACTTTTACACTTATGGCCATTTGTTTAGAAATATCTGTTAGAATATAATGGATGTGCTCATTTTACCATTGAAAATATCACTATTGTCACCCAACCATAGGCCGAAGCCACCCCCCAAGCACCTTAACCTTAACAGAGAATCATTCCGGAGGCAAACCCTAGGCTAGATAGCCAAACAAAGGGTAGTGCACCTTTCCCCAAGGATAGTGCATCAACAAGATATGATCATATAGTCCAAGCCAAACGTGATCTGCTAGCTACAGCAGCTGCAATGGCATCTCTCCTCAAACCTGCGCACAAGACTAGGCACTGCAGTGCGCACAAGTTGTTGCTCTACAATTCTGAGACTGCCTACCAGAATGAGAACTAGCCTCTTGTATTTATACTAATTCTGGCTAACTGCCTGGGTTGACTTCTCATTCTGGTTATATGTCTGTTCAATATATATTAATTCTTTTGGCTGACTTCTTCTCTTGGAGGCTAATAACCTAATATAAATTATCCTCTTGAGCCGACATGTCTTCTAGGGTTATTATCCAACTCATTAGGGTTTCTTCTTTATTTTTGGAGTATTATATTCTCGTCAGGTTTACACGTGGAGGTAAATACCTCCCGCAACTACCATAATATCAACACTCCCTCCTAGCTAGGGAGGTATTACAGGTAATGGTCTTGAGCACGAACATACCATTCACCCGGTAGCATCAACATAGACTATCTCATGACTAGATCATGAGCACCATCATCACCATCAGTATCATCAGTTGTATCATCTCTCAAAACCATACTCCATCTGAGTAATTAGACATTATGCTGGATAAGTCACTCACACCACAGAGTGATACAAGAGCCATTCTTCTAATCTGGACATATGTCCTAGAAGAGTAAATGTTCTGAACCATTTTCCATCTGGGAAATCTCTGTTCTTTGATCATCCATCTAGCTGATAGTCATTTCCAATATTGTTGATAGTCTTCAAGACAATCGGAATAAAATAGAACACAATTGTGTCTATCCATAGTAGTACATAACTACAATCCAGTGGTACACTACCACACCAAGTAACACACAAGTACTTGATCAAACAGTGGAACACATCCACCACAGTAGTATATATCTACTATCATACATCTTCATAACAATCATCTAATATCAACCTGCACAGAAACAATGTTATGATATAATTTGAATCATATGGGCCATTCTTCCACTCAAATCTGTGAGATCTCGAAAGAGCATCTTCCCTCAAAAGGTAATACATCAATGATGAGCTATCTGGACTATTCTTCTCAAGAAAGGAAGAATATTTGTCCTGATTTCGAATCCTGGACCATTCCCCACCCTAGGCCATTCCTCCGACACTAAATAAAGTGTAACCTTGAGAGAATGAATCCTCCCTAAGGAATGTTTGTCCCTGATTGTTGAGCCTGGACCATTCCCCACCCTGGGCCATTCCTCCAAAACTAAACAAAGTGCAACCTGGAGAGAATGAATATACCCTAAGGAATGATTGTCTGGACCATTTCCCCTATTAACCACAAGAGGAAAAGATTGTCCTGTACCAACCTCCAAAACAAATCATTCCTCATGTTAACCACAATGATAAATCATTGTCCGGCGAGGTGGGCCAGTCTTCTTGAGTAACACTCAAGAAGAGAGACTTCCCTAGACCACTCCCCATGTTAACCACAATGGGAAGTCGTTGTCTATGGTACATCAGCAATCTGGACCATTTTATGATGGAAAATGTCTGTCCATCAGAAATCTCAATCCACTTTCCAAACTGGAAAGGAAATTGCTCATCTTGGACCATTTTTCAAACTGAAAAATGATTGTCCACAAATCAATACATATCAGTGCTCCCTCCCAACCTGGGAGTCATCTCTTCCTTTTTCAATAAGGAAGTGTGAGTATGCAAAATTTTTCATCTTGGATAGAATCTTTACCAAAATGTTTGTGTATATGCTCATCTGTGGAGATATGTATTGGAGAACCACTTTCTCCTTTATGGACTTCATCACGGATAGGGTGATGCTTTATTTCAAATGTATTTCGGTCTGGAACACTGTTTTTTCTCTGAAGGCTTCATGTAGCTTTGATCAATAAAGTATATCATTGTTTGGAACACTGGAACATATCCATGTGGCACTTCTTTTGTCATCATGAGATCTAATCTACTGAGTAATCATCTTGATACAATATCTCTGTTATAGAAAATCTTCACCATGCTTATGTTGTGCATTGGAGGTTCTCCACCAAGTTATCTTCTTCCATCTGCATACAAGGGTCTCTTTCTAGTATGCTTCAAAGTCTTGAGGTTTGTTTTCATACGCTCTCTGTTCAATTGCTCTGGAGACTAGTCTTTGCATTTATCTGATGTAGAATTCTAACTCATGGATGTTGCGGATGATATAATGACTCATGTAGAGATATGTCTAGTTTACTAGAACAAGTAATCATCATAGTCTTCTCCCTCCATCTAGGAGAACCTCTAGTTCTAGATCTCGCAATTCTTTCATTGATAAGTCTTCCATACATTGTTCTTCATCACGACTTTCAGTTCCTTTGCTTGATTGCTTTTAGTGAGTTCATATCAGGCCGGTAATCTTGTGATTCTCGATACAATGACTGGTCGTTCTGGCTTCTCTTTCTTTCTTGGAATCTTCATGTTTTTCTTTACCTCTTGGGTCCATGGAGTTTCTTATAGATTCCATGCCCTAAAGATTCCACTTTTTCCTTTCATCATAGGATCACGGATGTGAATGGACAACCAGGGATACTTTAAGGCTTCTCTTCAAAGAATACTTCTTCTAAGGTCGAACTAAACATGTACTGCTTTTCATGTTTTCTACCATGGATATATACTTCATCATATTCAATGGATCGTAGGATTAGCTCCCTCCTAATCCTTGCTTCATGTATGAATACATGCTCTTCTCTATGGTGATATATAATCATCTCCCTCCATCTAGGAGAGTCCACGTTTTCATCTGCATCCTTATTGTCTTCTACAAAGCATCAGAAGTCTTTCTCCAATTTTCTCTTGATTGTTGACTTCTTTCTTCTAGGTTTTTTCAAGATTGATTCTGATTTCGGCTTATCTTGTAATAGCTTCCACAAGATTTGTTTGATATATTTCATCCTTTCTTGTATATTGTCTGACTTGTACAATGATACCAATCCTTATCTTGTTGTTCTTCCATAGGTGTAGTTCTTCTTGGAACATATTATCTTCTAAGAGATAGATATACAAGATATGTATAGAGATTATACAAACAAGATATGTACAAGCACTAAGAAGAGTATTGTTACCTTCAGAAGAAGTCTCGTTCATCCTGCTTAGTCTTCTTTGTGGGTTCCTTTTCTTTGGAAACTGATGCTTCCTATTTCTCCTTCCTTTTCTTTAGCTTGGGACAATGATTCTTGTAGTGACCATACTTTCAATAGTTGAAGCATTGTACTTCTGAAATGTCTTTCTCTTTATTTGTATTCCTCTTTGAACCAAACTTCCTTTTGTTCCTGAAATTCTTGAATCTTGCGGTGAAATCTTGATCATCGAACCTCTTTTGGGGTTTCTCTTTTACACTAATCCTTGATTATTCTTAATCACAGCAAGTCCAAAGTTCTTCAAATGTAGGATACTTCTTCCTTGTGTTCATGCTTGCGGAAAATGTATCCCACGTCTTGGGAATACCACTGAGTACTATGTTTACCAATTCCTTCTCTGAAATGATCTCTTCAATAGATTGTAGTTGATCTCTTAACTTAGATATTCGCACAAAGCATGATGTTATGTTGTCATCATCATTCATCTTCATGTCACAAAGCTCATTCTTCAGACTCATTACTTGTCCAATGTTTCTAACTAAGAAGAGGTTTGTTAGGGCATCGTACATCTTCTTCGATGAGTCAAGATGGGAGATGTAGGGTATCAAGTGGTCTTTTTTAGAATCCACTATGATTCTCATGGCATTGATGTCACCGTCTTTGAACTTCTCCATAGCTACAATGTTCTACGGTTCCTTCTCTTTCCCTTCTTCAAACTCTGGTTTCACGATCTTTCCTTTCATGATATCCAGCACTTTATTCTTGGCAAGGATGAGATCAATCCTTGTCTTCCACGCTCTGAAGTTATAAGCTCCATCTAACTTGTTCTCTGACTTCATAGAGTAAGTCATGGCTTATTTGACTTGGTCAACCCTAGATTTGACCAAAAGCTCAAAGTTCACGTCTTGGCTTTCTGAGAGTACCAGGAGATGCGCTAGGCTAGGGAGCACTGATCTATCTAGAGATTAGGTCAATCCCTTCATTTAAGGTGCCTCAACAAGAGGATTAGGGTTTCTATAACTGCACCTGCTAGTAACCCTAGCGGTAGTGCTATGGTGACTGCTCTTGCTAGAAACCCTAGCGACAGTTCTTCAACGAGCTTAATATCCTTACGGCTATGTTTCCTTCTAGTGTTTAGACTGAATGAAGGAGGTGTGGGCCCATAACATGTTAGAATATAATGGATGTGCTTGTTTTACCATTGACAATATCACTATTGTCACCCAACCATAGGCCAAATCCACCCTCCAAGCACCTTAACCTTGACAGATAATCATTATGGAAGCAAACCCTAGGCTAGATATCCAAACAAAGGGTAGTGCACCTTTCCCCAAGGATAGCGCATCAACAAGAGCTGATCAGATAGTCCAAACCCTAACCAAGAGATAGTCCAAGCCAAACGTGATATGCTAGCTGCAGCAGCTGCAATGGCAGCTCTCCTCAAACCTAGGCATAAGACTAGGCACTGCAGTGCACACAAGTTGTTGCTCTGCAATTCTGAGACTGCCTACTAGAATGAGAACTGGCCTCCTGTATTTATACTAATTCTAGCTAACTGCCTAGGCCGACTTCTCATTCTGGGTATATGTATGTTCAGTATATATTAATTTTTCTGGACGACTTCTTCTCTTGGAGGCTAATAACCTAATATAAATTATCCTCTTGAGCCGACATGTCTTCTAGGGTTATTAGCCAACTCATTAGGGTTTCTTCTTGCTTTCCGAAGTATTCTATTCTCGTTAGGTTTACACGTGGAGGTAAATACCTCCCGCAGCTACCATAATATCAACAATATCCTCCATTTTTTTCCACAACTGATAGAACCCCTCTGTGAAACAACTCTCACCCTTCCTCTATGGCAACCAATGTTAATCCTCAATTCAACCCCTATGTTGGTTGCATTGGAAATAACTCCCTTGCAGTTGTTAACATATGGTTTTAAGTAGCCTCCACTTTTTCCAATCTCTGATCCGCACAATAATAGCAGGAGGCAATGGCAAGTGTAGAAATTGTTTTGGCTAGAGTGGGATTGTTGGGTGTTTTGACCAAAGTGGGATTGTTTTGGCCAAAGTGGGATTGCTGGAAAGAAGATCCATCAAGTTCTAGCAGTCCTGTTGACTCTAGAAAATGTCTCACAAAATGTGTCGCATGACATATCTGGGAGCTTCTTCATAGTCTTTAGTCTTTGGAAAAAGTTCAACAATGGTTGCAACACAATCCAACTGTAACTTAAAACACAAGTTTTGTTGTGATGTTGTACCAACATCCATTGTAAAATGTACAAAGAATACATACTAACTCAGAATACTTGGTCTGACACTTGGACAATATAAGTATAAAAATACATCAAACCATGAGGTCCAAGGAATGCAATTTGCAAATACATGGGTATCAAACATTATCCACAAGCTCCTTCTATACTTTAGAAGGTTATAAACTGCAACAAAATCTCCAAAGGTCATTTTAGGTAAATACAATTTTACTACCCATTATCCTACATAAGGTTCAAAATCTATAACATAAAGATTTGTACATGAACATCTACCAAAACAATGGTAATTATACAAGATTATAAGAATTTCCCACTTTTCAACGATACAAGTCATTGTAGAGATTTCTTTGATAGTATGGATGAAGTAGTTATAGCGCATGTTTTTTGGTTCTTCTAATGAAGGGTCTACTAATGGTTGTTTTCCTTTATCTTCTCTAACTAAAGCTCTGAGATACTTGACTTCTGTTAGCACAGGGTTGCCTTCACAAGTCAATGAATATGCCAAACAATTTTCTTTCCTAGGCTTATATTGGAATTCAAAATCAAATCCATCAAGCCACAATTTCCACTTGAGAATTCTAGTATTTCCTTTCTCCAACTGTCTATCATGCCTACGCATATCAAGCATATGTTTCAGATCTATCATTGTAATGAATTTTACTTCCTTTGAATATAATATGAATCTTGCAATGTTGAGTTTTAAACCCAATATTTCCTTGTGACTGGAGGGTAATTTTGTTGCTTTGAATGTACTAGATGTGTACATGCAGATTTTCTAAACATCTCCAATCTTTTCTATTCAAAGTCCTCTCCAACACCAATTAGATGCATCAATTTCAAGAATAAATTGGCCATTATTTGTGGGGAGTGCTAGTGCAAGAAGACTGTCAAACTTGATCTTTCTTACTGCTTCTGTCATGATATTCAAAGTCCATTCCACTACATTTTTCTTCAATATTTGATGCAAGACTTTTTTATCCTTGGCCTAATCTATATAGAAAATTATAATATAATTGAGGGAGCCAATAAATCTTTGCAACTAAGTTTTATTAAGTATAACATCAAGAAAACATTCTAAATTCTACAAAACATGATACTAAAGTGCAATTTGTCCTTCTTTAACATGAAATCCCAAACACTCTACTTTTGTGTTAGCAATCTACATCTAGATAATAGTAACACATGCTCATAGACTCTATGATAAAACTATTCCAAATGTTTTTTATGTCTTTTAAATCCTTGGAATAGACTAAAGTATCACACACACAATTAAGAATGAAAGATCCCCAAGAATATCTTCCACTCATTTTTGGAACTCGGTGGGAGCATTTTTTAGACCAAAGGTCATTACCTTCCATTGATATTGATCACGTGGAACTACAAAATTGATTTTACATGTCTTTTGGGATGATCCTAATTTTCCAAAAACCTGATCTCGGGTCAAACTTGGAGAAGACGGTGCATCCTTTTATTTTTGAAAGTACACTCTCCTAGTTGGGTAGTGGATACCATATATGGAGGAGTTATTTATTCAACTTCTTGTAGTTAACCACCAATCTAGGTTTTCCTCTTTTTTGCTCTAAGTTTTTATTGACATAAAATGCGGCCTAGGGATTCTACTTTTTTCAATCAAACCCTTATCAAGTAGATCTATAATCTCTTTTTTGAACAAATCATGTTTAACATGTGGCATAGGTTTAGTAGATGACTTTTAGTTGCTTCCTTGTATATCTCAACATAGCACAAATCTACAAAATATTGATCTCTACTCCATGAAGCATCGAGACGATCGCTATAGGAATTCTTTTTATTTTATTTATAATCTCTACAATATAATTGTCATTTTTCAATGCAAGAATGGATATATTCTTGTCCTTTTGGGGAACACGAGATCCGTATTTCATATTCATCTAGATAATGCACTTGAATTAACTGGCCTTGAATCTTCAAATTGATGTTTCCCCTATCAAAAGTGATAGGCATGTGGCTTCTTAGGAAATCTTGTCCTAAGAGTATGTTAGAACCATAATCAAATTCATACAAATTGACATAAGTAGTGATTCCCTTGATCACCATAGGAAATTTTTTTGTCATTCTATTAATTTGGTATCTTGATCTGTTTATGGCTCTAACATTTACAACACAAAGTCTCCAAAAATATTTGGGTATGGCTAAAATTTTGCAACAAGACAAAATTGCACTTGAATTAATTAACGCAACAAAATCCTATTGCTAATAACCTCCTAATTGAATGAAAATTGTAATATTATAACTTTCAAGTTTTGTACCAACACTAAATAATGAAATTTATTGTCTACAATGTTCTTCAATTTGGTGAGGTTTTACCTCTTACGTTGTTTCAACCCTATTCCCTCTAACAATATCCACATCATATATTTTATTATATAGTCTACTTGATTCTTCATCAGAAGACTCACTTAGTTGCATCTGCAGATCAAACAGTTTTTGTTTAACCCGTTACAACTCTTTAGAAGCATTCATGATTACTTCTTTGAGTTCATGAGCCTTAGCCTTTAATTTTGTTTTGGTTTCTTTTCTTGTAGACTGACTTTTATGATGAGAGGATTACCTTCAGAGTATTGTGGGGAGGTTTTTGTACCCTCTAGGTGTTCAAAACTCTTCTAGTAATCTGTTTCTGAATTGGTGGAAGAAAATGGAGGAGGTTTTTGTAATGGATAATCCACCATGGTTCTGTTGGGAAAACAGTTTTGAAGAAGAGAGAGACAAGTTTGCAAAGTTTGGTGGGATCTAAAATCCCATGAAGGAACAACTTGGCACTGTCGTTGGAGGTCTAGGATAAGATGTTCGTGTGAAGTATGCATCATAGCAAGATGGAGGAAGTTTTTCAAAGGGATTGAAGAAACTGAATCATTGTTAGATTGACTAGTATCAAAGGAAGAATGGAAACTAGGTCAAGTTCCTTAATAGGAAAATCAGAATGTACAACAAAATCATGGTCAGTAAAATAATTATCAGTATCATGATCATAATCCTAAAATGTGGGATCTGTACAATCATATTGAGTCATAGCATTAATAAATTGGGTAGCAAGATTCATGGCCTATTTGGATTGTTGTCATTGTGGACACTTGTTTTCCCAATGTCCAACCTTTTTGCAGATAAAGTATCTTCTCTTTTTGTGTGGAGAAGATCTTTGCTTGAACTTGCCAAATTTTTCTTTTTGAAAGGTATTCTATTTTGTCTAGAATGTATTTTGCAAGAACAATCCTAAAACGATTTATTGGATTTATTTTTAGACTTTGTACGACAACCAAAATCATATGTCTCTAGAATTGAATTGTAGAGTTTTGGATCAAACCATTTTTTTTGTTTTTTCAATAACTTTTGCAACTTGCGGTCTTTACATTTTTCCTATAAAATCATTTCAATTTCCAAATGCATTGCAACAAGAGACATTTTATCAATATCCGAGCCTTTTTGTCCTAATCTTGCTTCCATCAAATATGGAATTCATTGTGGCCATGACATCAAGTAGTATTTAATGAATACAGGCTCTGTGGATTTCTCAATCTAATATAATAGGTATTGCATTACAGATTTGTAATCTTCTATTTGTTGTAGGTTAGAAAGAGACTCAGAAAGGAACATGTTAGCAACATGTGACTTGTCATCAATTTCAATGCCATAAAAATCACCGCTAACAACATTTGTCAAATCCTATAATGGATGTGAGATAATTAGGATTTGGATTATACCTAGATTTCCACATTTAAACCACCAATTTTCTAAGTGGGTAGTAAAACCCCAAGTAAGTCTTAATATTTCTCCCTGCTCAGTAAGTTTTCCATGTGAGAGGTGTTAGAATATAGAAGATGGTGTGCTCATTTTACCATTGACGATACCCTCGTCACCTAACCACGGGCCGAAGCCTCCCTCCGAGCACCTTAACCTTGACTGAGAATTCCTCCGGAAGCAAACCCTAGGCTAGATAGACAAACAAAGGGGCAGCGCATCTCTCCCCAAGGATAGCGCAACACAAAAGACTGATCAGATAGTCCCAACCCCTAGCTAAGAGATATTCAATCCAAAACTGAGAACCAGTTGTTGTTGCACCTGCACCTGCAACCCTCCTCCAAACCTGTGCACCAGACTACAACTGCAGTGCACACCAACTGGGAAACTCCAATTCTAAGATGCTGCAAATGAGAAATGGCGCCCTGTATTTATAGTGATTCTGCCAGTTTGTTGGGGCTGACTTCTCCTTCTGGGTATGTGTCTGTTCAGTATATTATTATTATTTATGGCCGACTTCTTCTCTTAGAGGCTAATAACCTAATATAAATTATCTTCTTGAGCCAACAAGGCTTCTAGGGTTATTAGCCAACTCATTAGGGTTTCTCTTGCTTCTTGGAGTCTTCTATTCTTGTCAGGTTCACACGTGGAGGTAAATACCTCCCGCAACTACCATAATATTAACACTCCCTCCTAGCTAGAGAGGTATTTGTAGGTAATGGACTTGAGCACAAAATATACCATTTACCCGGTAGCATCAATATAGTCATCTAGACTATTTCATGATTAGATCATGAGCATCACCATCATCATCAGCTGCAACATATCTTGAAACCATACTTCATCTGAGTAGTTAGATATGATGTTGGATAAGTCACTCTCACCATAGAGTGATACAAGAGGAGTAAAAGCTCTGAACTATTTTCTGTCTGGAAAATCTATGTTCATCATTCATCTGAATGATCATCATCTCCAATAATCTGTTGATATCCTTCGAGGCAATTAGAACAAGAATAGAACACAACTGTGTCTATTCATAGTAGTACACAACTACAATTCAGTGGTTAACTACCACATCAAGTAACACACAAGTACTTGATCAACAATGTATAGTTGTAAACAGTGAAACATATTCACCATAGTAGTCCTCATCTACTGTCATATAGTCTTCATAACAAACATCTGAGAGAATCCTGCATAGAAACAGTGTTATGATAAAAATGGTATCATCTGGACCAATCTTTCACTCACGTCTGTGAGATCTGAAAGAATGTCTTCCATCACAGTGGTCTTCATCTGCATAGAAACAATGTTATGATAAAAATTGAATCATCTGGGCCAATATTTCACCCACGTCTGTGAGATCTAAAAGAGTGTCTGACCTCAGTATAGAATATCAACAATAATCATCTAGGCCAATATTTCACTCACGTCTGTGAGATCTGAAAGAATGTCTACCCTCAATATAGAATATCAACAATGGGCTATCTGGCCCATTCTTCTCAACCAAGGAAGAAGGATTATTTCTTATTTCTAAGCCTGGACCATTTCTCACCTTGGGCCATTCCTCCGACACTAAAAAAAGTGTAACCTAGAGAGAATGAGTCTGCCCTCGAGAAATGTTTGGACCATTCCTTACCCTGGGTCATTCCTCCGACACTAAACAAAGTGTAACCTGGAGTGAATGAGTCTTCCCTAAGAAATGACTGTCCTGGACTATTCCCCACCTTGGGCCATTCTTCTGACACTAAACAAAGTGTAACCTAGAGAGAATGAGTATGCCCTCGAGGAATAACTGTCCCTGATTGTTGAGCCTGGACTACTCCCCACCCTGGGCCATTCTTCCGACACTAAACAAAGTGTGACCTGGAGAGAATGAGTCTGCCCTCAAGGAATAACTGTTCGGACCATTCCCCACCCTGGGCCATTCCTCCGACACTAAAGTGTAACCTGGAGAGAATGTATAACCCTCGAGGAATGTTTGTCCTGCATCAACCTCCAAAACAGATGATTCTTTGAAACTGCTCACAATTGTGAACTTCAAAAGGATGATTGCCCGATGAGGCGGACCATTCTACTTGACCACCACTCAGAGTGACTGCCAAGAAGAACGACTGTCGTAGTCCACTCCCCATAATGGGAATTCGTTGTCTATGATACATCAGCAATCAGTCTGCCTCCCATGTTAACTACAATGGGAAGTCACTATCCATCAGAAATCTCAATCCACTTTCCAAACAGGAAAGCATTTGTCCAATCTGGACTATTTTTCAATTACAAAGATAAATAATAGTTTCAATGCTCCCTCCTAACTGGAGAGTTATTTCAATTACAAAAATAAATGTTTGCATACCTTCTTCTATTTTGGAGAGTCTTCCCTTCCATCTAAGAGAGTTATTTCCACGAGCTCTAGCTTGAGTATGCAAGTTCTTTCATCTTGAATAGAGGTTTTACCAAAATGTATGCTTATCTACTCATTTGCGGATATATGTATTGGAGAATCACTTTCTCCTTTCTGGACTTCATCATGGATAACGTAATGCTTGTACTGTAGTCTAGAAAAATGTGAAGGCTTCATGTAGATCTGAATAGTAGAGTATATTATGGTTGGAGAACTGGAACATATTCATGTGGTACTTCTTCTGTCATCATGAGATCTGATCTTCTGAGTAGTCATCTTGATGTTATAGGAAATCTTCACCACGCTTTTGTTGTGCACTGGAGGTTCTCCACCATGTTGTCTTCTACATACAGGAGTCTCTTTCTGGTATGCCTCAAAGTCTTGAGATTTCTCTTTATATGCTCTTTATTCAATTTCTCTGGAGAACATTCTTTTCATTCGTCTGATGTAGAATTCCGACTCATGGATGTTGCGGATAATATAATGACTTATATAGAAATAAGTCTGGTGTACTGGAACAATCAATCATCGTAGTCTTCTCCCTCCATCTGAGAGAATCTCTGGTTCTGGATCTCGTAATGCTTTCATTCATAAGTCTTCCATACACTGTTCTTCATCACGACTTTCAGTTCTTCTACTTGATTGCTTTCATATCAGGCTTGGTAATCTTGTGATTCTTGATACAATGACTGGTTGTTCTAGTTCTTCTTTCTTGGAATCTTCATGTTTTTCTTTTACTTCTGGGTCCATGGAGTTTCTTATAGATTCCATGCCCTAGAGATTCCACTTCTACCTTTCATCATAGGATCACGAATCTGGATGGACAACCAGGAATGCTTTAAGGCTTCTCTTTGAAGAGGTCTTCTTCTGCGATTGAGTTGAACACATATTGTCTTTCATGATTGATACCATGGATATATACATTTCATCATGTTCAATGGATCATAGGATTAGCTCCCTCCTAATCCTTGCTTCATGTAAGAGTGCATATAATTTGTTCCCTCCGTCTGATAGAGTCCATACTTCCATCTGCATCCTTATTGTCTTCTACAATATATAATTGGTTCTCTCTGTCTAATAGAATCCACGCTTCCGTCTTATTTGTCGTCATAAGTATTTCTCCAATTTCTCTTTATGTCTGATTTCTAAGTCTTTTCAAGATTGATTTTGATTTCGGCTTATCTTGTAATAGATTTCACATGATATATTTCATTCTTTCATGTGTAATGTCTAATGATAACTCTTTTCATCATGTTTGTTCTTTCATAAGTATAGTTCATCCTGGAACACATTATCTTCCAAGAGATAGATATACAAGATATGTACAGAGACGATGCAAGCAAGATATGTCGAAGAAATAAGAAGAGTGTTGTTACCTTTTAGTAGAAGAAATCTCTTCCATCCTGCTTAGTCTTCTTTGCAGGTTCCTTTTCTTCGGAAATCGATGCTTTGTGTTTCTCCTTCCTTTTCTTTAGCTCGAGACACTGATTCCTGTAGTGACCGTACTTTTGACAGTTGAAGCACTATATTTCTGAAATATATTTTCTTTGTTTTGGCTTCCTTCTTGAATCAAACTTTCTTTTGTCCTTGAAGTTCTTGAATCTTGTTGTGAAGGCTTGATCATCGTGCTTCTTTTGAGGTTTCTCTTTTGCATTGATCCTTGATTCTTCTTGATCACAGCAAGTCCAAAGTTCTCCAAATGTCGGGTACTCCTTCCTTGTGTTCATGCTTGTGGCGAATGCATCCAATGTCTTGGGAAGACCATTGAGTACTATGTTCACCAATTCCTTTTCTGAAGCGATCTCTTCAATATCTTGTAGTTGATCTCTTAGCTGGGAGATACTTACAAAGTAGGATGTTATGTTGTCGTCATCATTCATCTTCATGTCACAGAGCTCATTCTTCAGACTCATAACTTGTCCAATGTTTCTGACTGAGAAGAGATTTGTTAGGTCATCGTACATCTTATTCAATGAGTCAAGATGGGAGATGTAGGGTATCAAGTGGTCTTTTATGGAATCCACTATTATACTCATGGCATTGATGTCAACGTCTTTGAACTTCTCCATAGCTGCAACGTTCTGTGGTTCCTTCTCTTCTGTTTCTTTAAACTCTGGCTTCACGATCTTTCCTTTCACAATATCTAGCACTTTATTCTTAGAAAGGTCAATCCTTGTCTCCCATGCTCTGAAGTTAGAGGCTCCATCTAGATTGTTCTCAGACTTCATAGAGTTCATCATGGCTTGCTTGACTTGGTCAAACCCTAGATTTGACCAGAAATCCAAACTTCACGTCTTGGCCTTCTGAGAGTACCAGGAGATGCGTTGGGCTAGGCCGCACTGATCTGTTCGGATATTAGGTCAATATCATCACTTAAGGTGCCTCTACAAGAGGTTTAGGGCTTCTGCAACTGCTTCTGCTAGTAACCCTAGCTGTAGTGCTTCTGGAAACTGCTCCTCCTAGTAACCCTAGCGGTTGTTCCTCAATGAGCTCAATGTCTAGCGATTATGTTTCCTTCCAGCGTTTTAGGCTGACTGAAGGGGTGTGGGCCCATAACATATTAGAATATAGAATATGGTGTGCTCGTTTTACCATTGACGATACCCTCGTCACCCAACCACAGGCCAAAGCCTCCCTCCAAGCACCTTAACCTTGACTGAGAATTCATCCGGAAGAAAACCCTAGGCTAGATAGCCAAACAAAGGGGAAACGCATCTCTCCCCAAGGATAGCGCAACACAAAATATTGATCAGATAGTCCCAAACCCTAGCCAAGAGATATTCAAGCCAAAACTGAGAACTAGTTGTTGTTGCAGCTGCACCTGCAACCCTCCTCCAAACCTACGCACCAGACTGCAACTATAGTGCGCACCAACTGGGAAACTGCAATTCTGAGATGCTGCAAATGAGAACTAGTGCCCTGTATTTATAGTAATCCTGCCAGTTTGTTGGGGCCGACTTCTCCTTCTGGGTATGTGTCTGTTCAGTATATTATTATTATTTATGGCTGACTTCTTCTCTTGGAGGCTAATAGCCTAATATAAATTATCTTCTTGAGCCGACAGGGCTTCTAGAGTTATTAGCCAACTCACTAGAGTTTCTCTTGCTTCTCGGAGTCTTCTATTCTCGTCAGGTTCACACGTGGAAGTAAATACCTCCCGCAGCTACCATAATATTAACAAGAGGGCATGTTGGGTTTCAACCAATCCTTCCCATGCATTAATGGTTTTTATAATCTCCTGACAACTTATGCGGTCAAGATTAGTTATGGGACAGGATTTTGATAAACTGGTCATAATGGTTTCTAATGGATTACGGGGTCTATTGGGTAAAGGTGGTCCCCTTATTGGAAAACCATTTGAAGTATCCAATGGAATCAGGCTTCAAATGTGTTGGAGGAGTTGGATATGTAATTGTATCTCCTTGGATATAAGACGTGATTTCTTATGTATCATGCATTACGATATCCATTCCCTGGTCTCTTTTAAAAGCATTTAATTTATAACATTTTGTTTGTTCTTTAACCTCGGATAGTTCCTTATGAACTATGATTATTCTTTCAGTAACACCCTGGACCAAAAATTCAACATGGTGTTCTTTGGGGTTACTAAAGGGATAATCTGCTAGGGTATCTAACCTTAAAGCCTTGTATTCTAGAAATGTTTTCCTTTTCTCTTTTCCAGAGGAAAAAAATTTAGACATCAATTCTTAATTTGGACCATGTACTTCTAGATCAAAAACAAAAATAGGAAAATATTTTGGTTTCTTATTTACAATTGAAAAAATATGTTCCATTACTTTATGTAGACCAAACAATATGTTTCTAAAATCTTCGAGCTTTTCTTTTTATTCTATCAATTGTTGAGTAGTATGTTGAAGTAATTATATTTTACCATCAAAAGCAGAGACTTGTTCTTTCAAGTTTTCATTCATTTCTTTCAAACTTAAAATATATCTGGCTATGTCATCAAGATTCCTAGCCAAGATGGACTATTGTAGATTGTTATGGTTTCACATTTTTTATTTAGAATAAATTATCTCTTCTTCCTTCCTGGATTTCATAAATGTGAAGTCTACAAACTTATTAACTTATGTTACTTGTTTGAAAGATTGTATTAGAATATTTATTCTTTCAAACATTATAGAAGAACTAGATCCTTATCTAGGAAGTCTCATAGCCTTCATATGAAAAATAGGAAATCATACTCATCTTTATTTTTTATTTTTTTCTTTATTGAGCCATAGTATTTACAATCCATGTGACTCCAATTATCACACAAATCTCTATTAGGATTCACTGCTACTATATCTGTCTATGAATTATGTACATTGGAGCTTGGCTCAATTATATGCATTGAATTGGAATTTTGCAATCTCATCACATTACCATTAGAGTTATGTGAGAGTAGTGAGGTCCATTTACAACCCAATATGATAGAGATGTCACATAATTAACGCTTACATCATCATATATCCGATTTTTTTAAATGTGCAATACTATAATAATTAATAATAATAATGATAACACATGTTAGTCAAATAAAAATATAAACAAAAATAAAAATATTTATATATTTACAGCTTAATATGATAGAGATGTTGTATCATGGGTCACGCTTATATATATATATATATATACGAAAGATATATATTTGATATGAACGGCTAATATAAAACTACTAGAGAGAGAGAGAGAGAGAGAGAGAGAGAGAGAGAGAGAGAGAGAGATCGTATTTACACATAAATGCAATTACTTTTTTTTTCTTTTTTTCCCCCGAAGGTGGAAAAACATATCATAACTCAATTGCTTAGCGATAGTGAGGACGACCATCATTGACTGAGATTCGGAAATGCGAGCTAACTCAAAATAAATAGTCAAATTGATCAAAGTCTCCTCTATACAAATCAAGCCTAGTGGGATATTGTGAGGAAATACTACTTCATATTATATATGTAATTGTGTGATCCAATATGCATATAGAAAATTATATCAAATATACCAAAATGTAGTTTTAGGAATTTGACAGAATCACAGGTTGCTTCTACATGATCAAATG
>ML781377.1:18816-44046 GCA_009831015.1 Picea engelmannii | reverse complement strand
GGCCTTTAAAGGAGCCAAAGAGAAGATTTTTACAATTAAATATCCCAATGGAAGGCCAACTAAACAAGAAGATATTGTGGGGGGATTTGTCTCCCACTAAGTAAAGGTTTTTAAATCTCAAGGCCTTATTGACGAATGTAGGGTGGCCATGTAGACTTGTCTTTATGTGGTTCCCCGTAGACTCCTTGAATCCCAAACAAATGTTTGAGAAATTGTTGAGCTTGCATGTTGTCAAGTATAATTCACCTAAATTAGATGGCCTTTTTTGCGAGTTTTATAAGGCAGCCCAAGATTTTAATCCATCAAACCTTCTCTCAATGTACCAAGATTCAGTTAGAAAACAATCATTTTGGGGTTAGTATAAACAAAGGTATCATCTAATCCATCCCAAATGTGGGACCCTGAACTTACTCCCAATTGGTCACTAATTACCCTTATTGATGTCTTGTACAAGATTCTAGCCAAGGCTCCAACAATGTATAGCATGTATGTTTTGCATAATATTATCCATATAAAACAAGAACATTTTCATATATGTGATTTACTCTAGAAAATATAATAGTTGTATAAGGAATGGAGTGGGCCAGATGCTTGGGCCTTGAGACCCTCTTTATCAAATTTGAATTTGAAATAACTTACAAGATGGTTGAATTGCCATTGTCAAGGCCCTCACATTTGCCCCTTATTCCTTGGCATGGTGAAAATTCATTTCTCAAAGGAAACATGTATTTCCATCAACATATGTGACTATGAAGAAGTAGGGATATTTCGATCCATCTGGAAAGGTTATCCATTATCCCTTTCACTTTATGCAATGGAAGAAAATGCATTCGGCTATTTGGTTATTTCTCGGGCCTTTCTTTCCTTGTGAATGTTTACTTAAGAAACCTTCTCAATTGTCATATATTTTATAATAAACATTTCTACTTAAAATAAATTCAACTAAGTATTGAGAGTTAGTGATGGAATGTTAGAAAATGAAATTGTCATAAATGAGTCGGTTATCATGCAAATTACATTGTTGGTCAAAATATGTGTTATGGAACAATTCGAAATGCAGGATTGCGAAAGGATGGGTGATATGAATTATTCGCACAAGGGTTCAAGTTAAACTTAATTATTGGTTGTGTAGGGGATATGCATGTGCAAACATGCGGAAGATATATTAGTGCAGACGATATGTCTGTCAAAGATATATCTATGTGGAAGATATACATGTTTAAAAATATTTTTTTAGTTAATCATATGCATAAAAACATTTTGTTCACTTTATATATTTATTTTTTAATATATGTCTATACATAAATGCATTGATATATCTAAAAATTTAAAAGACTTTGGTGTTAATGTTTGTTGATTATCAATTTTTACAGGTTGTTAGGTCCAAATTCAATGTGAGCATCAAGGTTATATTACATTTTCCTTTAGTTATATTAAGATTCACTATTTATCTCTTGTACCAAGAACTCTACCCACTTTATTTCCCACAATTCTAACGTGCATATACTTTGCATTGGTTCCTACCCATCTTAACCTCCAAACACTTTACATTTCACTTCACTTATTTACTATGTTTTATTCCACATTGAACACTTTACCTTTTTGCTTATTTTTACAAAGTTTTATGCAAAATGTTTTCACTGCAAACACTTTACATTGCTTCCCACATATGCTAACCTCAACATCAAGGTTATCTTAACTTTTCATTTAGTTATATTGAGTTTCATTATTTATCCCTTGTGCCGAGAACTCTACCAACTTTGCTTTCCACAATTCTAGAATGTGGATACTTTGCATTGATTCCCGCTAATACTAACCTCCAAACACTTTACCTTGATTCTCACATATGCTAAGATCCCCATTGAACACTTCACTTATTTACATTACTTTTGCATATGCTAACCTTTGCATTGAACACTTCACTTATTTATTAAGTTTTATTCCACATTGAACTCTTTACATTTTTTCTCATTTTTTACAAAGTTTTATCCAAATTGTTTTCACTCCAAAGGTGATCCAGGTGGATATTGGTGGCCACCCACCTTTTCCAACTGGCTCAAAACAGTTTTCTGGCAATTTTGGCAATTTACTATTTTTAGCCGTTTTTAACTTCCGAGGCCATTTTGAGGGCCTAAATGAAGGTTTTTCGGGATAGAGCTTCTCAATGATAGCTAAAGGCTCTGATTGATCCCACAAAATGAATCTCCTCGACTATACTTTTCCAATGAGCTAGTGTGCGCCCCAAATGGAGATTGTATGCCAAAGTTACGCCCTCGAGAAGTTGATACACCAAACTACCCAAAACAGGGTCCACAAAAATGTTGGTTTTTCATCTTTCGAGCTTAGGGTTTTGGATTTCATTTATTATAAAAAGGTATTTTGAGCCTCATTTTAAAATTATCTTCTTGTGAATGCAAGTAGTCGTCGCATCTCTTCTCAAAGATAAGCTGCAACCATTCTAGCGAGTCTTTCACTCTGTATTTTTACAGTGTTTGTACATTTTCGCTCATTTATAGAAAATTGTGTATCACTGTATCTATGTGTTTATGGTTGCATCTCCAATACATTTCTATTATATTATTATATATCCGAGATATCTCTGTACATTTCTTTATTATATCTTCGCTCTCATTTTGTGCCGAAAATAATCTGGATCAGTGGTATCAGAGCAAGCTGCTCTTGATCATTTTTCAATGCATGTCCCCGACGAGGTCCAAGTATAGAAAGTTGGGTCTCAAACTTGTTTATCTTAAGGAAAATCTCTCTCGCACACCCAAGAAACCCTCCATGGAGGAAGAAAAGAAAAACGACGGAGTAGAATATTCTATTAATCTATTGCTTGAGCAAGCTCTCACACGGCAGAGGGACAAAATGATGGAGATGTTTTCCCATGTCCTTCAACGTCTGTCGATAACAACAGGTGCGTCTTCATCAAGTGGCCACTTTGTAGGAACCTCGCCTTTCAAGCTACAGGTTAATTTTGATATTCTTGTATTTGAAGGTCATATAGATGCGGATACCCTAAAAAAATGGTTAAATCTACTATAAGGTTATTTCTCTGTTCACCATTTTTTTGACAGGGAAAATATCACCTTCGCACTCCTTAAGGATCTCCCCCATGTAAAACATTGGTGGGAAACTTACTGGGAGAAAATTTTCACAGAGGAGTCCGGAATATATGGGGTCGATCCCACTTAGGATTTTTTTTTTATGCAGTCAAGGAACAATATTACCCTGTCGGCAACTACAAAGACCAGTACATGAGATGGACCACACTGCGGCAAGAGAGGGGCCAAGTAGTGTCGAAGTTCAAAAATACCTTCCATACCTTGTGCACCAAGTTGGGTATCAAAGACTCCAACCGACATTTAGTTCTAAAATACCGCGGGGCTCTACACAAATACATTCAAACTGAAATGGATTTTTTGGATATCTCATCACTCGGTGTTGCGTATTGATATTCTGTTAAAATCGAGCAGAAATTTAGGCACCGGGACAAACGAAAGTTTGGATCTGCAAATCTGAAACAACCAAAGTATGAGAAAGACGGCCCTAATAAACAGATTCCTAAAAACCAGTCTAAACCACAGGAAAAGAAAGGTCATAGGAAGACAAAGAAGGACACCGAAAAATGGTGTGATTTCCACAAAATCCTCCGGCACAACACCGATGAATGTCACTCAAAACAGTCATTGGTGTCCGAGATCAAAGACAAGGAAATGAACCCTGATTCAAAATCTGATTCTAAAAATATTGGTAAAAGGTAGATCATCGACGCAGACCCCACTGCTATATTCGCGACCCCGGCAATTAAACCAGAAGAACCAATAGATCTTGAAGAGGGGGAGCACCTTTTTCATTCACATATGTGAGTGAAAGGGACCCTGTTGCATTTTATTGTTGATAGTGGAAGCCATAAGAACCTCATCTTAGTAGAGGTCGTCAAACAGTTGGGATTATTGACAACACCACACCCGCAGCCATACAACATCGGGTGGTTTCGCCAGGGACGAGATCTTCGTGTCATCCAGCAGTATCGATTGTCATACGGCATCCATCCCTTCAAGGATGAGGTATTATGTGATGTTTTCCCATTGGATCTATGTGATGTTCTCTTAGGCCATCCATATATGTGGAAGTGTCATGTTGTTTATGAGTCTCGACCTCGTAGTGTCATTGTTACTTTGGGGGGTCATCTCTACAAGATACCAGAGGTAATTCTAACTATTTTCACACCTAAAAAGTGTCGCAAGGTAGTATCTCATACTACAAAATTTAGCTTTTTCACACTCTTTTCAAAGCGTGAACAAAAGAACACCACTACAGCCTCAGTCCAAGCACCTTCTATCCAACAGAAGCAGGTCGAAAAGATTGCAGCAAAGTGTAAATATTCCTTTTATACACAAGAATCTCATATATCCAGACTGGTTAAAAAGGTCCAACTATTCCAACCATAGGTTTTTGACAACCTTCAACAAGCTAAGCAGGGAAACTTCTCCAATAAGGCAAGCAGCTCATCAAGATGTAGATTCAGCAAACGCTTTTCTCTCTCCCCAGGGAACTCAACGCAATGGAGACAATTTTTTCCTAAGGAGGGAGGATTGATCCAGGTCAATATCGATGGCCACCCACCTTTTTCAACTGGCTCAAAATAGTTTTCTGACAATTTTGGAAATTTACTATTTTTAGCAGTTTTTAACTTCCGAGGTCATTTTGAGGGCCTAAATGAAGGTTTTTCGAGATCGAACTTCTCAATGATAGCCAAAGGATTTGATTGAGCCCCAAAAATGAATCTCCTCAACGATACATTTTCAACGAGATATCGTGCACCCCAAACGGAGATCGTATGTCAAAGTTATGCCCCCGAGAAGTTGATACACCAAACTACCCAAAACGGGGTCCACCAAATTGTTGGCTTTTCATCTTCTGGGGTTAGGGTTTTGGATTTTCTTTATGATAAAAAGGCCTTTGGAGCCTCATTGTAAAATTATATTCTTGCGAATGCGAGTAGCCGTCCCATCTCTTCTCAGAGATAAGTTGCCACCATTCTAGCGAGTTTTTCACTCTGTATTTTCATAGTCTTTGTACATTTTCTCTCATTAATAGAAAATTGTGTATTATTGTATCTCTACGTTTATGGTTGCATCTTTGATACATTTCTATTATATTATTGGATATCCGAGATATCTCTATACATTTCTTTATTATATCTATGTTCTCATTTCGTGTTGAAAATAATCCAGATCAAAAGGCTTTATATTGCTTCCCACATATGCTAACCTCCTCATTGAACATTTCACTTCTTTACTAATGTAGAGTGTGGAGGTGCAAAATATATATGTGTGCAGAGAGGAGTGCATATATATGGTCATAGAAAAACGTTCCACACAATTTAAAAAATGGATAAGTAAATATTAAAATTAAAATCATGACTACTGATCGATAGTTTTTAAGTTAAACATATGCATAAAAGCATTTTTCTCACTTCATGTACTTATTTTTTATAATAAACATTGTTACTTAAAATAAATTGAAGTGAACAATATTTTTTAAGTTAAACATATGCATAAAAACATTTTGTTCACTTTATATACTTATTTTTTATAACAGACATTGTTACTTAAAATAAATTCAACTAAGTATTGAGAGTTAGTGGTGGAATCTTAGAAAATAAAATTGCCATAAATGATTCAGTTATCATGCAAATTACATCGTTGGTCAGAATCCGTGCTATGGAACTATTGGAAGTGTGGACTTGTGAAGTGCAAGAATGCAGGAGGATGAGTGATATGAATTATCCGCATAATCGTTCAAATTAGACTAAGTCTTGGTTGTGCGGGAGATATGCCTGTGCGAACGTGCGGACGATATGTCTTTACCGAAGATATATTTGTGCGGAAGATATATATGTTTAACAATATTTTTTTAGCTAAGCATATGCATAAAAACATTTTGTTCACTTTATATACATATTTTTTAATATGTGTATATTCGTAAATGCATTGAGATATCTAAAAAGTTAAAAGACTTTGGTGTTTATGTTTTTTTATTATCAACTTTTACAGGTTGTTGGGGCGACATTCAATGTGAGCATCAAGGATAAATTACCTTTTCATTTAATTATATTAAGTTTCATTATTTATCTCTTGTGTCAAGAACTCTACCCACTTTGCTTCCCGCAATTCTAATGTGCAGATACTTTGCATTGGTTTAGACCCATCCTAACTTCCAAACACTTTACATTGCTTCATGCATATGCTAACCTCCCCATTGAACAATTTACTTATTTACATTGTTTCCCACATACGCTAACCTCTGCATTGAACACTTCACTTATTTACTAAGTTTTATTCTACATTGAACATTTAAAATTTTTGCTTATTTTTAAAAAGTTTTATGCAAAACGTCTTCACTGCAAAGACTTTACATGGCTTCGCACATATGTTAACCTCAACAGCAAGATTATATTACCTTTTCATTTAATTATATTAAGTTTCATTATTTATCTTTTGTGCCACGAACTCTACCCACTTTGTTTCCCGCAATTCTAACGTGTGAATACTTTGCATTGGTTCCCACCCATCCTAACCTCCAAACACTTTACATTGTTTCCCGCATATGTTAACCTCTACATTGAACGTTTCACTTATTTACTTTGTTTCTCGCATATGTAAAGCTCTTCATTGAACACTTCAGTTATTTACTAAGTTTTATTCCACATTGAACATTTTACCTTTTTGTTTACTTATACAAAGTTTTATGCAAAATGTTTTCACTGTAAAGAATTTACATTGCTTTCCACATATGCTAACCTCCTCATTGAACATTTTGCTTATTTACTAATGCAGAGTGTAGAGGTGCACAAGATATATATGTCCAGAAGAGAGTGCGTAGATATGGAAACATATGCATAAAATCATCATGTTCACTTTATATATTTATTTTTTTATAATAAACTTTGTTACTTAAAATAAAGTCAACTAAGTATCAAGAGTTAGTGGTGGAATCTTAGAAAATAAAATTGTCATAAATAAGTCAATTATCATGCAAATTACATTGTTGGTTAGAATCCATGCGATGGAACTATTGGAAGGGTGGAGTTGTGAAGTGCGGGAGATGAGTGATATGAATTATGTGCATAAGGGTTCAAATTAAACCAAGTATTGGTTGTGCGGGAGATATTCCCATGCAGACATGTGGAAGATATATATGTGAGATATGCCCATGCAAACATGTGGAAGATATATATGTGTGGATGTCTGTGCCGAAGATATATCTCTGTAGAAAATATATATGTTTAGCAATATTTTTTTAGTTAAGCATTTGCATAAAAGCATTTTGTTCATTTTATATATTTATGTTTTAATATATGTACAAACATAAATGCATTGTGATATCTAAAAAGTTAAAAGACATTGATGTTAATGTTTGTTAATTATCAACTTTTACGGATTGTTGGGAAGACATTCAATGTGAACATCAAGGTTATCTTACCTTTTCCTATAGTTATATTAAGTTTCACTATTTACTTCATGTGCCGAGAAGTTTGGTTGTGCGGGAGATATGCCTGTGCAGACATGCAGAAGATATATCTTTGTGGATGATATGTCTATGTTGAATATATATCTGTGCGAAAGATATATATGTTTAACAATATTTTTGTAGTTAAGCATATGCATAAAATCATTTTTTTCACTTTATATACTTTTTTTTAATAGATGCATATATGTAAGTGCATTGAGATATCTAAAAAGTTAAAAAAAATTGTTAATGTTTGTTGATTATCAATGTTTACAGGTTGTTGGGGTGCAACATTCAATGTGAGCATCAAGGTTATCTTACCTTTTCAATTAGTTATATTAAGTTTCACCATTTCTCTCGTGTTGATAACTCAACCCATTCAGCTTCCCGCAATTCTAACGTGAAAATACTTTGCAATGGTTCCTACCCACCCTAACTTCCAAACAATTTATGTTGTTCCCGCATATGCTAACTTCCCCATTTAACACTTGTTACACACATAAGTGCCACACTATCAAATTCTGCATTGAAGTGTCGCAAATATTATAAACCTAAGTGTCGCACACCAAATTTCGAACTTAAGTGTCGCACTTTACCAAGTATCGCACTTAAGTGTTGCAACTTCATCACCATGAATAAATGTTTTCCATGACCCCTAGACAAGTTGGAAGGGAAACCTATCAGTTGGAGGTCGAAATACTACATTTTTTCTTGAGATTTTGGCCTTGTTTGTGTTATAAAAGTAGGTGTGCTCGTTTAAGCATAAACAATATAGCAATATTTTCACCCAACCATAAGGTCGAAGCCACCCCCAAGAACCTTAACCTTGATGGAGAATAATTTTGGAAGCAAACCCTAGACCTAATAGCCAATCAATGTAGTGTACCTCTCTCCAGAGCTAGCGCACAAGGAAGAAAGTCCAAACCATAACCAAGAGAAAGTCCAAGACTAAAACCAAAAATACAAGTTGTAGTAGCTGCAGTTGCAACTACTCTCCGGACTTGTGCACTTACTAAATTTCTGCAGTGTGCACTAGATTTTTGCAGTTGCGAGTTGTGTGTGTACAAATGAGCTCTGGAATCCTATATTTATACTTCTCTTTCTTAGTTGTTTGGGCTGACTTCTCTTTCTGGAGGCTAAAGACTCAATATTAAATTATTTTCTTTAGCTGACTTGTCTTCTAGGGTTATATCCAATGCTTTAGGTTTTCTTCTTGCTTCCCGAAATATTCTATTCTTGTCAAAGTTACACGTGGAGGTTAATACCTCTTGCAGTTACCATAATATCAACACTCCCTCTTTTCTAGGGAGGTATTGAAGGAAATGGTCTTGAGCACAAACATACCATTCAACTGGTAGCTTCATCATTGCCACTCAGACTATCTCATGATTAAATAATGAGCACCATCATCATTATCAGTATCATCTGACAGCATCAAATGCATCATCTCTTTAATCCATACTCCATCTTAGTAATGATGTTGAATAATTCACTCACTCCACAGAGTGATACAAGAACTATTATTCTAATCTGGACATATGTCCTAGAAGAATAATTGTTCCAACAGATGTTGGAAGACACACCATGGATTACAAGGACTATTCTTCTAATCCGAACATACGTCCTAGAAGAATAATTGTCCTGGTCCATACACTAACTATCCATCTAGCTGGTAATCATTTTCAAAACTACTGATAGTCTTCATGGAAATCATCACAATGTCATTCAATAGAACACAATTATGTCTATGTATAGTAGTACACAACTACTATCCAGTGGTACAAAACCACACCAAGTAGCACACGACTACTTGATAAGTGAAACATAGTCACAAACAGTGGAACACATCCAACACAATGGCATACAACTATTGTCCAGAGACATACAGTCTCCACAATGATCATATCATCCGATATCAACCTGTATAAGAATATCATGATACAAACTAAGTCATCTAGGCCATTCTTCCACTCACATACGTGATATCTAGAAGAGCATCTGCTCGCAGAAGGTAAAACATCAGCCATGGGCTATCTTTAATATTCTTCTTAAGCATAGAAGAATAATTGTCCCTGATTTCTGAGCCTAGACCATTCACCTAACTGGGTCATTCCTCTGGCACTAATCATAGTGAAACCTATAGAAAATGAGTCTACCCTAGGGAATGTTTGTCCCTAATTGATAAACCTGGACCATTTAACTAACTGGGCCATTCTTTCGGCACTAATCATAGTGCAACCTGGAGAGAATGAGTTAGCCCTATGGAATGATTGTCTAGACCATTTCCTGAGGAAATGGTTGTCCTACACCAACCTCCAAAATGGACCATTCTTCGAAACTGCTCACAATTTTAAACTTCGAAAGAATGACTTCCCGGCGAGGTGGACCATTCTACTTGACCACTACTCAGAGTGGCTACCAAGAAGAATTATTGTCCTAGACCATTCCCCCACACTGGCCACAAGGGGAATCATTGTCTATGATACATCAGCAATCTATCGAACCATTTTTATTACGAAAATGATTGTCTGATCTGGACCATTTTCTAAACTGGAAAATTCTTGTCTGTCAAAAATATCAAACCGATTTCTGAACTGAAAAGGAACTGCTCATCCTAGACCATTTTTCGAACTGAAAAATGATTTTCCATAAATCAATAAAACATCAGTTTTCCCTCCCAACTTGGGGATAATCTCTTCATTTTTCAATAAGGAAGTCGTCTCCACGATCCCCATCTTGTTTCTTAAGTACTCAAACTTTTCATCTTGGACAGAGGTTTTACCAAAATATTTGTTATCTTCTCATTTGTGGAAATATATTGGAGAACCACTTCTCTTTTCTGGACTTCATCACAGAGAATATAATGCTTGATCTCAATGTACTTCGGTCTGTCATGGAACATTGGTTTTCTATGAAGGCTTCATATCGCTCTCATCATTACAATATATCATGGTCGAGTTCAGCACTTTTGTTTCCTGCTAGCTCATGACATTGTGGCAAATCTCAAACTGAAACATATCCAAGTATCACTAATTTTGTCATCATGAGAGTTTTCCATGGATTATCAATCCATCATCTCAGACTTCTGAGTAACTATTTTGATACGTTATCCCTGTTATAGAAATTTTTCAACATGCTTCTGTTGTATATGAGATACTCTACATCAGGTTGTTTGAATCCATACAAGGTCTTCCTATATCTGCATACATGGGTCTCTTTCTGGTCTAAGCTTCTTTCTCACTTGCTTTATTTGGGAAGAACAGTCTTTTACATGTACCATGGATACTAATGAATTGTCGTTATAGTTTTTCTCCCTCCTTCTGGAAGAACCTCTAAAGCTCGCAATGCTTCCATTCACAAGTCTTTTTCACATTTTCTTACATACATTGTTCTTTATCATAACTTCCATTTCTTCTACTTGATTGCTTCTAGTGGGTTCAAACCAAGCTGGTAGTCTTGTGATTCTTGGTATAATAAATGGTTGTTCTAGATTTTATTTCTTTCTTGGAATATTCATGTTCTTCCTCATGTTTCTCTTTAGCTCTTGGGTCCATGGAGTTTTCTATAGATTCCATGCCCTGAAGATTCCAACTTATTCCTTTTGTCATAGGATCGTGGATGTATATGGATAACTAACAATACTTTAAGGCTTATTTTCGAAGAAGACTTCTTATGAACGTGTGTTGCTTATCATGGCTATTATTTTCAATGGGAACATGGACATATACTTCATAATCTTCAATGGATCATATCATTTAGGATCAGCTCCCTCCTAATCCTTGTTTCATGTATGAATACATGCCCTTATTTTTGGAATTATATAATCATCTCCCTCTATCTAAGAGAGTCCATGCTTATGTCTGCATCCTTATTTCCTTCTGCAAAGTGCCACAAGTCTTTTTCTAATTTCCTCTTGATTGTTGACTTATTTTTGTTTTGACTTCTTATGGGTCTCTTCAAGTTTGATTCTGATTTCGGCTTATCTGGAAGTTGTTGCTTATATAATATATTCCACAGGAATTGTTACCAAGGATTGTAAACGTACTTCATCTTTTCAGATACATTACGTGACTAGTAACCATCAAAATAGTAATCCTTATCTTGTTATTCTTCCATAGGTGTTATTTAATTGACCATCTTATCTTCTAAGAAATAGATATACATGAACTATGTAAACATGGTATGTACAAGGACTATGTTGCAGAAGAATATTGTTAGCTTGACTAGAAGAAGAAATCTGCTTCATCTTGTTTGACTTTCTTTTAGGGTTTCTTTTATTTGGAAATTGTTGCTTCATGTGTTTCTCTCCTTTTCTTTAACTCGGGACAGTGATTCTTGTAGTGACTATATTTTCAACAATTGAAGCATTGTATTTTTGACATATCCTTCTCTTGATTTGGTTTCGTCCTTGATTCAAACTTCTTCTTATTCCTGAATTTCTCGAACTTTGTTGTGTAGGATTGATCATCATCTTTCTTTTGGAATTTATATTTTGTGCTAATCCTTGATTCTTCTTGTGCATAGCAAGTCCAAAGTTCTTCAAATGTGGGATACTCCTTTCTTATGTTCATGCTTGTGGAAAAATGCTTCACATGTCTTGGGAAGACCATTGGGTACTATATTTACCAGCTCCTTCTCTGAAATGATTTCTTCAATAGTTTGTAGTTGATCTCTTAACTGAGAGATTCTCACAAGATATGATGTTTTGTTGTCATCATCATTCATTTTCATGTCACAGATCTCATTCTTCAAACTCATTACTTGTCCAATGTTTCTGACTGAGAAGAGGTTAGTTAGGGCATCGTACATCTTCTTATATGAGTCAAGATGAGTGGTGTATGGTATCAAGTGGTCTTTTACAAAGTCCACTATGATACTCATGGCATTGATGTCATTGTCCTTGAACTTCTCCATAATTGCAATGTTCTGAGGTTCCTTCTCTTTTCCTTTTTCAAACTGTGGTTCCGCAATCTTTCCTTTCACAATATCTAACACTTCATTCTTGGCAAGCATGAGGTCAATCCTTGTCTTCCATGCTCTGAAGTTAGAATCCCCTTCTATCTTTTTTTTTTTACTTCATAGAGTAAGTCATGATTGTTTTGACTTGGTCAACCTTTGACATTGACCAAAAACTTAAACTTGATGTCTTAGCGTGTTGAGAGTACCAGGAGATGCGCCAGGTTAGGGCGCACTAGGCTATCCCAAAAGTAGGTCAATCTCTTCATTTAAGGTTCCTCAACAACAAGGTTAGGGTTTTGTTGTTGCAACAAAACCTTTGACTGCAACTCCAATTGTAACTGAGAAAATCCTCCCAATATATCTTCCAGTAGTTAGACTGTCCGAAGATAGTGTGGGCCCATAACCTATTAGAAAAGTAGGTGTTCTTGTTTAACCATAGACAATATAGCAATATTGTCACCCAACCATAGGCCGAAGCCACCCTCGAGCACCTTAACCTTGACAGAGAATCATTCTGGAAGAAAACCCTAGGCCTAATAGCCAATCAATGTAGTGTACCTCTCTCCAGAGCCAGTGCACAAGGCAGAAAGTCCAAACCATAACCAAGAGAAAGTCCAAGCCTAAAACCAAATAATACAAGTTGCAGTAGTTGTAGTTGCATCTATTCTCCAGAGTTTCACACTTACTAAATTTCTCTAGTGCGCACTAGATTTCTGCAGTTGCGAGTTGTGTGTGTACAAATAAGCTCTAGCATAATGTGTTTATACTGCTCTTTCTTAGCTGTATGGACCGACTTCTCTTTCTGGAGGCTAAAGACTCAATATTAAATTATTTTCTTTAGTCGACTTGTCTTCTAGGGTTATGTCCAATTCTTTAGGTTTTCTTCTTGCTTCCCAGAATATTCTATTCTTGTCAGGGTTACACGTGGAGGTTAATACCTCCTGCAGCTACCATAATATCAATAGTTTGAGCTTCATCGCCCCCCTTCCCATATACAAGGAGGGATAAAACCTTGATCATCGCTCCCCAAAAGTGTCATAGGGAGAAATAATCCCATGTTCATCATCTTGTGCACGGTTATGGGGGGCAATTAAGTAGTTGCAACCATCATGCCTTGATTTGTGAGCCTATTTCTGAGAGATCTCAGTTGGTTAATGGATTGGTTTGAGAAATCTCCTATTCAAGGAAAGGTCAATTTTGTTAGTTCATCCAAATCCTCACTTGATCACATCCTCTCCTCAAAACTATCCTATGGTTGTAATGCCTCAATGCCTATATAATGGAGGCCATGCTTGAGTGAAAAGGGAGAGAGAATTTCAGAGTGTCATACTTTTAATCTTAAGGCATTCAAGAAGGGGGGGGTGGATTTGAGAGTATCATACTTCTGATATTGAGGAATTCAAGAGAGGAGGAGAAATGAGAGCATCATACTTATGATTGTGTGAGATCCAAGGGGCTAGAAAGGAAATCGTGGAGGAGCTGCTACAACATCAAGATTGAGATTGTAAGTGCTTCACTATTATTTGCTTTCCATTAATACATAACTTGTCATATTACTCTCATGCCTATGTGTTCAATATATCCATGTCTATTGTTGTCAAATTCATCATAGATAGATCTATTTTTATTTAACAATATAATGTGGGAGAAAGAGGTTTCGCTTTGTTCCTTGCAGGTCTTTTCTTGCACCTAGGATCTTGGACATCAAGGTCAAAGGCTGGAGCAGCAAGGACAACCGATATAAAAAGGTAAGTCATCCATCTCTCTTTTCTCATTCTAATTGTTGAAATAGATCTAGGGGGGGAATAGTACACCATTTGTTTCCTTTTTTCTTGGATCAAAGAGGGGTCTTGATCCAAGGCGGGTTTAACCTATTCGCAGGGGGGACTTTACCATAACAGAAAATTGGTGAATCCATTGGGGATAGTTCTCTTTAGTATTTTTGTGGTGTTTTTATATCTTTTTGAGTCTTGTTTGTCACTTGATATTTTGATTTTGATGATTTTTATTTGATCTCTCCCCTTCCCACATCATCATTGGGAAGCTATCTAAGCCAAACACTTGATCCTATCTCAGATCTAGGTAAAGTTTGAGTTTTTTCACCACTTCACAATCTCCATCGCCCCATTATAAGGGAGTACAAAGTGATGAAACCCTGATTATCCCTCCCTGTCAATGTATTGGGAGTGATGAACTCTTAATCATAGCCCTTTCTTCATGGTTACAGAGGCGATAAACCTTGTTCTAGGTGAATTTGGAGCCTATTTTTCCTCCTTTTTGTCAGTGTTTTCTCTCATACCTTTACATTATAATCCTCCATGCTTGATTGTGGCTTTGGTTGATTGAAGTTCAGTGATTATCACATGTTTGTTGCCTCTTTTGAATTTTCAAATCCTTCAAATTGACAAGTGTTCGTGATTGTCCTAGGATAACTTGATCATTTGGCTCAGTCTTTGATATCAGTAGTTTGGTCCTCATCAAATGTAGGTTTTCAAACTTTTATCTCTTTGATTCCAAAACCTTCTAAGTGTTTTACTTGATTGTTTTGGGATCTTTTTCTTTGATTTCGAGGTTGTTTATGTTGCATTAAGCCTTATTTTTTGAGTCTCTCGTTCCTCTTTTATTGGGAAAACTTCTACTCTCTTAAGCATACTCTTGAGCTCTTTTGGACTTGTGGCAACTTGGCAACAATATTTTATTTTTGCTACTTGAGCTTTGAGGTTTCATACAATGATTTTTCCTTTACTTTGCATGTTTGAGTTCTTGTTTGAACGAGCATTGAAACATTTCTTGTTATTAGATTCTTTTACTCCTTGAGTGCTTGTTTTCTTCACCTTCTTTTGTTTTGGGATCCTTTGTGAGTGTCATTGAGTTCTTTCATTTTGATTGAAAGCAAAAGAAAAAAAAGAGTCTATGTTGAGTTTTCATGTAATTTGAAAAGAAGAAAACAAAAATTTGTGCATTCTACTTTCATAGGTGGACTTTTTGATTGGTATACATTTTAAAGAGCTTGTCTTGTATTTGAACTTTGACATTTTTGGAAAAGCAAAAGTTGCATTGTATTGAGCATTTTATTTGTGTTAAAAAGGTAAAATAGCTCCTCTCCTTTCCTCAGATAGAATTAATTAAAATAAGATCTTTTGCATTTCATTATTTCTGCATGGTTTTGGAGTCGAGTCATCACACCATTAGTTTCATCTTCGTATATCCTATTGAGTAAGAAACATCCATTAAAAAGAACGAGGCACATAATCTAAAATCAGTTAGACTTTGTTTTCTTTTATAGCAAACCAACAAGTCTAGGATTTTAGGGTCTTGATAGTAGGGTGGAGAGTTAACTCTTCAAAGCCACAAAAACGAGACTATAGAATACTAGAGAGAGAAAAATCCAGTAGTAGCAATTAACGTTAGTCGAAAAAGATCCTCTCACATAGGAGTCAAACATAAGGTCAAGCGAAGCAATTGGTTGAGTTTTTGCCTCTTATGATTGCCTAGTGGGACTATTTCAAGTTGGGGGCTTTGAAGAGTGGCAGGTCCTCAGGGTGACACCACCTATTCTTATTTTCTGGGTTGCGGATTTGTGTCTGGCATTCCCATGACCATTTTCTAGTCTTCACTATCGACTATACCCCCCCAACCATTCATTGTGAATTGGTAAAAATAGTAACCTCTCCTATGATTCCACACAGGTGATTGCAAGGGGGGTTCCTTCTGCAAGGAAGATTCCTTTTGGTACTTGAGACAAAATTTCAATCTCCACTTCAGCGAACCAAGAGGGTATTTGTGTGCAGGATATTACTTGCATCTTGGGGTATTTTTGCGTGAAGGTTATCGTAATTGTTTTTCATTTATTCGTTGACGGACTCACCTCCCATCTCCGAAAGATCCTTACTTCCTTTCTCCCTATCATACGGGCATTGTTTGTTTTCTCTTATCTTGTAGGGAATTTGATAGTGTGTTCTCTTTCACGTTGAGCAGACCCTGGGTTGAATCTGCATCCATGGAAATAGTTCCTAAGGCTACCAACCAAGGGATCCCATTTTACGAAGAAGCTTATGTTTTTTCTTATTTTGGAAACATTGGATCTCCCTACATTTCTACATTAACTCTTCTCGGTTTCAATGTGGGGATAGCAGTATGGTTTTTTTCCACTTCTATGATCCTCAATGTCGTTGTTGTTGCCCAAGCAAGCTCTCCACCTCAAGAACATCATGTTGACCCTTTTCCTTCTTCATGTGTCACGTATTCTTCCCTTTCTTCTTTCTCGCTTGGTGAAATCCTCGATGCTATTAACCAAGAGGATAAGAAGAAGAAGAAGAAAAATAAGAAAATTAAGAAAATTAAAGGGGAAATCAACCAGCCATTGTGGTGAGAGTTGATAATGTTGCAAAGCCGACCAACATAGGTCGAAAACCCAAATTCCCTTGCATACTTTGTAAGGGTGACCACCTTCTTAACCATTACTCTGGTATTCCCAATGTCTTAGAAGCATGGTCCACGAGTTTTCAACAACCCGTGTCGCCAGCCGCTACAAGTCATGTTGGTTACAGCCCATCAACCAGTGATCATACGGTTGGGGGAAAAAAGGTAAATTCATGATTCCTTGCTAGTTATGCGGGGAAATTCACCTACCTTTTTCATCGTATGGATGAAGCTTCACAATTGTTGGAAGACGTCGTTGTTTCCCGGCAACAACCTCCAGTTGCTTCCCATGAGTCCTCTCCCACCCAACAGTTGGTTGATAAAGTGGTTGGTATGATTCAATCATTGGTCGATAACACTCTTCCCTTCGAGAGTGAAGAGGATACCAATTTGGTTTTTCTTGTCGCTTCAGATTTCTCCGGACAAGGGGAAATTTCACACGTTTCAATTGAACTCCCTCCAAGTACTAAGGTCATTTCCTTTGATTGGAAATGTCTGGTGCAGTCTCACCTTCATTCCTACCTATCTTTCCAAATCACTGTGTAGGTTAGAAATACGACAATAAATCACACTATTGTTGATGAAGGCGCTTTTGTTAGCATTTTATCCTCCGCCTCTTGGAAATATTTGGGTTCCCCTCAGCATATGACAGTTACCCATCATTTGTTGGCCTTTAATATAATATTCAGTGAAACTTTAGGGATCCTTCCTAAGTTTCCCATTACATTAGGAGGGAAAATTGTTTGTATCAATGTTATGGTAGTCCAAGGCCCCTTGGACTTTAATTTACTCCTTGGGTGGGACTATGTTTATGCTATGAAATTTGTTCTGTCCACACTCTTTCGAGTGATGTATGTCCCTCATAATGGAAACATTGTGACCATTGACCAACTTTCGTTCATTAGTCTTGATCTAACTGTCAACCATCTGAATTCCCTGATTGTCCCTGATATAAAAGCGGTATCCCTCGTGCCATAGGGTAATTATGTGGTATCAAGTCTCATTCCTTAAACTACTAATAAGAAGGATTCTCTCACTATATTCTCTTCTTCTTTATATCTGGTAGTTTACATGGTGACCCCTTCAATAGGGGTTTTGGAACACGATATTTCCCCCGTTACCCCAACAGAGTCTCTTGACATGGATTCTTTCTAGATAATTATTCTTTTGTTTGATGAAGACCTCTTGGAAGCCATGGTCAAGGACTATGAGCATAGTTCATTGTCTATGTCAATATCATTAAAAAATGAAACAGGCCCCCATGAGCATAGTTCACTTTATGTGTCAAATTGTTAAAAAATTAAACAGATAACCATGAGCATAGTTCACTTTCTGTTTCAAACTCATTAAAAAATTAAACAGATAACCATGAGCATAGTTCACTTTCTGTTTGAAGCTCATTAAAAAATGAAACAGAGAACCATGAGCATAGTTCATTATCCGTGTCAAGCTCCTTAAAAAATGAAACGGACCCCCCTCCAATGTTGAGTCTTCCACTAGATCTAGTACATGAACCTTCATTTCCTCCACCTGTGTCAGTTGATCATATTTATTCCTCCCTCTCTGGAGAACCTATTTCTATTAGTAACCATGGGTCTAATCAGGTGTATAAGAAGCGTTGGCGGATGAAATGAATCTTGGGGGGCATGTCTCCAGCCTCTGGAAATCATACTAGAGTTAAGCCACTATCTTTTGCCAATCATGTTGGGGTAAAAGTACCAAACTCTGGATATCATGTTGGAAAAAAACCAGCCAATGGGTACAACTCAAAGTGCCAACCTATGGACATAACGTTGGGAATAAACCCGTCAATGGGTATCATGCCGAGCATAGTTCATTTTCAGTTTCAAACTCATTAAAAAAAGAAACCAACCCCGAGCACAATTTTATCCTGTGTTTCAAGCTCATTTAAAAATAAAACCAACCCCAAGCATAGTTCATTTTCGGTTTCAATCTCATTAAAAAATGAAACCAACCCCGAGCATAGTTTTATCCTCTATTTAAACCTCGTTTAAAAATGAAACCAACCCCAAACACAGTTTTATCCTCTATTTCAACCTCGTTTAAAAATGAAACCAACCCCAAACACAGTTTTATCCTCTGTTTTAAACTCGTTTAAAAATTAAACCAACCCCAAACACAGTTTATTTAATTGTTTCAAGATCATTTAAAAATGAAACAAATAACCATGAGCTTAGTCTTTGTTCTTTCTTGTGCTCATAAATACATAAGAATAAGTTGTTGAGTATACTTTTATCACTTTTTCGGGCTCGTAAAAACTACATGAAAAAAGAACTATTTGGAGTCTCATTTAAGCTCTTTTTAGACTCTCTAAACATGGAAATATTACCAAGTGAGTTTGTTTCCTTTTACGCTCGTTAAAACGATTTGAAAGGACATCTATTCAGTATAAGTTTAACCATTTTCGGACCGAATGGACTAATTACAAAAAAGAATACTCTAGTCAACCTCGACTAGAAGAGTTCTCCCTTGTATTGTTTTATACTTTTTCGGGCTCGAGAGACTAAATTTATGAAAAAGAACAACCCTGAGTCTTCTTTAAGTTCTTTTCAGACTCTTGTTGAGCACTCAACACACCCTAAAAGTATTTGTGAAAATATTTTTATTTTTGGGTACCACTTTTTATTTTTCAAAGTCAAAGTTTGTATCATGGATGAAAGGATTTTCTTTCTTTTATGTCATTAAACCTTATCATCGGCCATTTTGTTTTGGTTTTGATGGATTTAAATTTTCTCTAAGAAACAATGCATGATAGCCCCGAAAGGTACACGATATAAAACTTTTAGCAATCGTCGATCGACAAATTTGGCCTATGGGATAGTCCTTTAACATCATTGATACCCTTGGGCGCCGGCAAGTTTCAAGAGGTAAATCGCAAACAGAGTAAATTGCCATCTTCGATTGTTGATCTCTGACACATCTTCGACGTCGGCAGGATTGGAGAGACGAAACTGCAGAAATTTTCACTTTAACGCTTCACCGATCGTCGATCGTCGATCCTCGTTACGACGTCAGCATCAGTAGAACATGGTGCAGAAACCAGACTTATGTCTAAAGGAAATCACCGATGTTGAAGGAATGTTTCCCATGGAAAGGTCGAAATCAACCGCCATGTGTCTTTTCCATGTAACCAGTCTGTACGACGCGCCCTATTTTCCCTGCGTCATCTCTTGATGTTCCCCGTGTCATGTTCATATCTCCAAGTCAGCATTTCCACATCAGCATTGTACGGATTTTTGGATCGGCGTCGAAGCTTTCGGCTAAAGGTATCAATGAAAAAAGAAAACATTAAAGAAAAGTGTCGACGTCGATCCGCTCGTTTTCTATTGGCAGACTGATAGGACAACATATGAAGGGGGTTTTCATAGAAACCTTCCACATTCTACATCAGCGATCCTAACCGCTCTACGCTTTGTTTCCATTTCAAGACCCTGCCTTTTTTCCCCAACGTCGATCATACCAGTGTTGAAAATACGAGAAGGGTCGATAGTTTGATGGGATACTTTCAGCAAGGATAAGATCGTATTTTGTTATTTAAGAGGCCAATTAATGTTTCTCTCAGCCCACGTTACTATCATGCGCACCGACCAGGAAGTAGAAGTTTCAATCCATCAATGAATTACGAAGTAACCCACTCCTGCGCCACCAGTTTGCATTGCATTTAATCTCGAGCATGGTTTGGATTTAGTGATGGATTGTGCAGGACGCATTTACAACCTTGAATTTAAGCACTGATGCGATAAGGTAAGTATGATATATGTTTAAATTACAAAGACATTCAAACGTGCCATTCTATGCACAAATATTTTATTCCCCAGAGCAGTCGAAGGAGCGAGAGAGCACGTTGAAGAGCTTGCCGTTGATCTTTAACTCTAAACCGGGTTAATCTTGTTCAAGGAAGAGAAAATGCCTCCAAGAAAGCCGACAACCAGGTGCTTACCAAGGACGCCCAAACTAAAGCATACAGAGGTCGGGGAAAGATCTATGTCGAGTGTTGCAAGGGAGTTGGATTTCACCTCAAAGACGGAATCGGTTATCCGCACGTCCACCAAGAAGTAGTTATCCAGCCTCTAGCATTCACTGACACAGAAGCGACCACAAGGCCTAAAGTGTTGCTCTCGCATTGGTGCGACCTATACAACAAAATTAGTCAGGAGGACTACCCTGATTTCATGCCTCATAGCAATCCAGATGTCCGAATATTGGATGATGAGGTATTTCCAAACATTTGGAGGTCAAATATGCATCGGGTAGCTAGCCAGACCTCTGTTCTTCCCTACATCGAGACCTTGGGATGGATAATTAACCATGCTGACATGGTAAAGTGCACCATCAACAATGAACAAGGTGAGTCTGTTGGTGTTTTCCTTCCGACGGAGGTGCAGAAGTACTAAAAACTCAGAGACCCGGAGGAAAGGCTAAACATAGACTTCGTGGTCACGTTCTACGAGATTCATGATACCAGTCGATTGCTAGCCTCATGGTGGAAAGAAGACAATAAATTCACAAATAGGATCACTAGCTGGTACAACACAGTAAATCTTCGAGAGCCATACATGTATCTGATGGCATTAATCTATCGGTTATATGGAGAAAAGAATTGCTCCAAATTTTCAGAGGCATGGATGCCCTTATCATACACCATGGAAATTTCGAGGAGTGGATTCAATTGGGGAGCCATTATCTCCAAGCAGCTCAGTATAAATCTTTCACAGGGTCAGACACCAAAGGAACGAGAGGTTCTAACCTTCTACATGGCATCCTACTTGCTGGATGTAATTTGCACAAGGAACATTTTTGCAGATATGAATTTGAGCCAGCATATTTATGAATTGTTTGTACATGTCTATTTCAGCATATTGTGGGAAAATAGATACAAAAGATCACATGGTTTAATATGCGATGAGTTCCTAGCCAGGGTTTACTTCCTCATCTTTAGAAAAGACTGCCCTTGGATTTCGGTGGCGAAAAAGAAGATGATAGCAAAAGTTGGCCACTAGTACTTCGAAGAAACTAGCACTTGTATTAAAGTGTTCAGAGCTATCGGCACATCCCACCTTCTCCATGTTCATGCCCCTGATTGCCTCATTTTGGGGGAGATCTTCTACCAAACCATCTTGCTAGGATACAATGCCTCCCTGGTCAAAGACAAGAAGAGAGATTTCATCCCCTATGGTTTCCACATAGGATTTTACATGGTCAGAGACAATGTGCATGAAAAACAGGAGGGGTTGAATGATCTCGGGTATTGGTTTCATACAGGTCACTTTCGCAAGCACAATCCAAAGGGATTAGTTCCTCAGCACGCGATGCAGGTATCCTCCTATTATCCGTATGCTCATGATAATTTTGAAGACAAAATCTTCACTGAAGGCACCCAGGACTGGAAGGAAGTACTGTAAAGAAGGGCCAATCTGAATATGACTAAGTTCAAAGTGATGTCCCTAGACAAGCAGGTCAAGACAATAGAGCAGACAGCTTAAGAAGCTCTCAGGGTCATAGACGAAAGAAGAATAGTGGAAGCAGTAGAGGCACAAAGGAGGGAGATGTTGTTATTGGAAGAAGTCCAAAGAGCCATACAAAGGGAAAAAAAAGGTCCCCGACTTAAATCTTTGATTGAACCATTGAGAATTACCCCATAACCCTTTGATTGAACCATTGAGGATTACCCCAATCAACACCAGCAACCAGGAGGTAGATACAAATGACTCAAGTAGCGCTCCACCAACAGAAATTGTCGATCGGGAAGAAATTGTCCAGGTGAGATCCCCGATAACAGTTGCAATTTAGAAAAGGCCAGTAGGAGTATCAAGCAGAACAGGGGTGCCATCCATTATTGTGGACCTAATCATTATATATGATGATGATGAAGGCTCGGAATTTTCACACATATCTCCAGTTGTAATCACCCAGGAGGAAATCCCATGTGAAGTATCTACTATGGCTCCCAATGAAATTGTATTGGAACCTCGGGAGGGCAGTTAGGACTCCAAAATAACTACTGATGTTGAATTGCTTAGTTCACTAGAAATACAGCTGACAGGAGAGACTCAGTTGCATGGTGCCATCTCTAAAGATGACATGGACATGGGTGAACAAGGAGGGACAATGAAGTTACCAGAAATTGGCACTCCACCAGTCGAACCTTCAATCGATACTCAGATTCCACCTACTCCCTCATATGGAGTGAAAATGAAATTGATCATTGAAACTAGGCAAGATGACCAGCCTACAGAGCATCCAAGAAACTCCCCTGCCAAGGATTTGAGTGGGCCCAACCATGAAACAGAACAAGAACCAACACAGGAAGAAACCATAGAGCATATCTATACACCATGAACCCTGGTAAATACGTTTTCCTAGGGAGATCAACAGATTCTGGAGCCTATGGATGAAATCGATGACGTGCAAGCCATTGCTTATGACAAGAAGAGAAAAGTCATGATGAAAAGGATGGTCAAGAAAAGAAAACTCACATTGGATACCACTTTGTTCATAACCACGGAAGAAACACTATTTGACATTATGCATGCTAAGATGACCGAACTCATTGGAGCTAGAATGGCCATAACGGATGTCGCACTTGACAGAGAAAAGAAGGACGAAGAGGAGGCAGCCGCTATGAGAAAATAATTAGACCATCTTCGTCATCAAGCTAAGTACTACCAGAACTCGGCACAGGCAGTGGTACTCTTAAAGAGCGAGTTTCGAGAAATGTATGGGAAATTTAGAAGAGAAATAAACCTCTTCACCGCTCGAATAGTCGATATTCAATAAGATACTTTAATGGGGTTGGCGACCTGCAAATATATGCAATAGTGGTTTGAAAAGGCACATCGATCCTTAGAATGAATCGACTACATCGGTGAAATACAGAAGGGTCATGATTCAGAGGAGCATGGTATCCAAGTGTTGATGGACAATAGCATCGCTCAAATATGAAAAACAGCCTAACACTGGGTGTCCATGGTCCAAGAGTGTCAATAAAAAATGCAAGAAACGTGGGTAGAATGCGAGAAAGGTTGGGAGAAAATCAACCTGGAAATGAAGGGCATTAATTTTCCATATTTTTGTCCACCGGAAGATTTCGCCAACTTACAAGATATTGTTAAACAGCATGAAGAGCAAGATCTAGCATGGGAAATGGATATTTCGTAGACTTCAAGCATGATGTCGGGTCTAGCGAGGAAGTTCATGGAACCCTCGATCAAAGCTATGGCAGTCTTATAGCACTTAAGTGTCAAATTGATCAAGTACAAGGAGCGGGAAATAGAAATAAAGGAAGTCATCTTCGCCCTGATGGATTAGCATAGGTTCCCATATGCAAACACATGCGAAGACCTCTTCTTCCAGTGGTCAGAATATGATATAAATAATCCACTGCAATGAAAGGATCAGATGATCTTAGGAGAAAAATGAGATAAAATTTTCCATGTGTCATTTTTTTCACTTAACACGACTTTTATTAGTGATTTTTATCTTAGTGATTATTTATAAATAGGAAGATCGACCTCGTGTAGAGGGTCAATGGTTTTTTAGAGAAAGACTTTTCTAAAATTTTGTAATAGAACTACTTATGTGCAAGTTTATTTTAATTAAAAAGTTATGTTTAGAACCAAAGACACTTATATCATCTAAGGCATGAATTTCTTTAGACCGAGGAGGATTATCTCTGTCTTCGGATTCAATATTTGTTGCTTTGTTGAGTAAGAAATTTTTTACTTGTATTTAAAGTTATCTTATGATGTTGTAACAGTTATTTTATTCTAATTGGTGACTAAAAATCAATTGTGTTAACCTGTGATTGATGATAGAGTATTGAAAATTACTTTTCTTGCACTAACTTCTCATCACATGTATGTTTATTTTCTTTAACTGTTATCTCAGACGATGTTGAATGTCCACTAACTAAAATGGTATTAATGTTAGTTTGAGGTTGTTTAGATATTCTTCCTTTGCATGCTAGGGTAAAGGTTATCCTGAACCCAACCTTCCCCCCAAAACACATAGTTACCTTCTCTCTATAATCTAGTTTAGAGTTTTATCTTCCTTTTGTTTTAAAGTTGGAAAAAGAACCAAAAAAGTGAATTTCCTAGCCTAAGGAGAAGGCTTAACAGAAAAGACATATTTGTCAGCCACAATTAAAGCCCATTGATAAACTCAGCCAAATCGTGAATCTGGAGAACCTTACCACTCATCAAATGCTTACGAGTATAATTGGGCCTCTTAGGCGGGTTTGGTTCCTGCTGTTGAGTTAAATGGATCTCGGACCACTCAACAGAATTGGTTCTAGAATGAGGGCCTCAC
>ML781377.1:550-18716 GCA_009831015.1 Picea engelmannii | reverse complement strand
TTTTTTACAAAGTTATTAGAATTTTTGGACTTTTTATCAAATCTATACCACTAAAAAGTAATGTATTACTTAAAAAATTAAATAAATATAAGTATATAGAGGAAGTTAAAATCTCCATTTTAAACTTTAAAAATTTTGAACCATTGTAATTTCATTGCAATGTAACTTTTATTAATATAAAATGTCCCAGTAATAATTAAAAAAAAACTTACAAAAATATTTTGGTAACTTTTACATATTTATATTTGAATTCAATTAAAATAAAAAGGAATTTAGTACAATATACACGAAAATTTATCAAATCTCACTAAAAAGTAATGTATTACTTAAAAATTTAAGTAAATATAAGTATACGGAGGATGTTAAAATCTCCATTTTAAACTTAAAATTTTTGAACCATTGTAATTTCATTCAAATGTAACTTTTATCAATACATATTTATATTTGAATTCAATTGCCCCAGATGGGGTGACACGCAGCGACGCCTTGCCACATGGCTCAGCATCATGCCACAACTTAAATGCTGTAGGCCGCTCCCCATCCCTTCAACATTTATGATGGTAGCAGGCCATTACAACGGCTATACGGAGGCAGAACTCCTCCCTCGCGCGAACGCACTAGCACAACCAACATTCAATATGACAGAGTTAATAGGAAGCCATGCGATGCCGTCATTTGGAAACTTGAAAGTTGGAGAGCCTGGACAAAGCTGGTTCATCCTCGTTTTGAACCTCCCCGCCGGTTGGGAGCTTTGGTGCAGTTTTCTCTGTATCTCCATTCACCCCTCATCCACAATGACAAGGAAGTGAGGCAGGCCTCGTCGAGGCTCAGGCTGGTACACCCACAAAGAGCAGAGACAAAGAAGGCAGAACCTTGAGCGCACTCTGTCAATGGCGACTTCCATCCTCCGGCAGAGAGCACGAGCCGACCGCTTGGCACTCCATGCCACCATAGCTGAGCCTGGGATTGAGCGTAGCACGCACACCCTTGCAATTGAGCCTGGAAGCTATATGAAGGGAGGAGCTACAGACGAGTTCCCAACCTGTTATGTCGAAGAAACGCCGTACTCGGAGGATTTCGTGACCACCCTGGAACCTCAAGCCACTGTGCCTGAAACACAGGCTGGAAGCGGCCTGAAGGGAGAGCCTGTAGAAGAATTCCCAATTTGTTATGTCGAAGAAATACCGTGGATGGGTGACTACAGCCCCACCCGCCATGCTGAGAGGGTAACGAGCGAGGATGAGGCTCGGGACAATGCCTGCGTAGAGATGAATGTGGACGAGACCAGAGAAAGGATGAACGTGGACGCGGCTAGAGAAGGGACGAACGTGAACGAGGCCAGAGTAGGGATGAACGTGGAAGTGGGGAATGAAACTTTAGGCGAGGCAGTAAACAATGATTTGCATGGTCCACTCCTCCGTGCAGAGCATCTGGCTCTCGTGTTCGAACTCTGAGGCCACATGGCAGACCAAGAGCACAGAGCCCTCCTCATGGGACAACGGATGGACTTGCTCCTTGACGCGTACTCCAATGCTCCAGCAAAGTGGAAATGTCCAATGTGCGCACAGCCGTTTGCCATCTCGGCGAGATCCACGTGTCAGAAAGGCAATGGCGACAGGTCACCAGGTATTTGAGTTCTCCTATGCTAGTTTGTTTTTCATCATGTTGTTGCTAAATGTTAACTTGAACTATGGCCATCTGTCTTGGTTTCCTTCGGGCAGGACAGAGGGCAAAATAGTTTTTAGCTTATCTTCTTAGACATATTTCACCCTAAACTATGCTGGTTTCCGGTAAAACGACAACTTTTTTGGTGGCTCAGGATGACAATATGTTTGTGTATTTTTGTCTATGTTTCTCTGTTAACTCAATATAGCAGGTACTATCCATTTTTTACTTGAAAAGAAAATATTTAAATTCAATTAAAATAAAAAGGAATTTAGTACAATATACACATGAAAATTCAACAAATTAGATGCATTAAGTTGTAACAACATTTTAAATTTAGTTTACAGTAGCAACATTTTAATTAAAGAAAAGTTGAATTTAAGAGAACAATGTCACTTAAATTACAATAAACAACTTCTTTTATATTAAAAGACGTTCTTAGTGTGTTTTTAGTTTACACTTAAAAAAAAGTTTTATATTTTTAAATAAAACCAGAATTACAAAGTGGTAGAATACTTTTACTTAAATTACAATAAACTTCTTATATATACCTTAAAAAATGTTTTTAGTTCATACTAAATAAAAAAATTACATATTTTTGAATAAAACAAAAATTACATGTGTCAATGTCTTTGTTTTAATAAATTAAAATCGTATAAATAAATATTAGTTTTGAAATCAATATTAATACATAAGAAATAAAAATTTAAACATGATATATCATAAAACAAAGGGTTACATGGAGCGGAGTCCCTATCGAGTTTGTTGGGAAATATATGTTGAACAATGAAACTTAATATAGCTAGCTAAATACATAGACAATTAATAATCTTTTGCCAAAAGATAATTTATATAATAAAGAAGAGTAGCATTATTCTTTATGCAAAGAAGATAATGATAAGAATAAAGTAAGAACAAGTAAGAAAATCTAGCATAAAATTTAAATATATGCTGAACAATGAAACTTAATATAATTAAATACATAGACAATGAATAATCTTTTGCCAAAAGATAGAAGAGTAGCATTATTCTTTATGCAAAGAAGACAATGATAAGAATAAAGTAAAAACAAGTAAGAACATCTAGCATAAAACTTTATAAAAATAAGCGAAAAAATAAAGTGTTCAATGTGGAGTAAAACTTAGTAAATATGTGAAATGTTTAATTGGGAGATTCACATATGTGGGAAGCAATGCAAAGTGTTTGTAGTAAAACCATGTAACATGAAATTTTGTAAAAATAAACAAGAAGGGAAAGTGTTCAATGTGAAGTAATACTTAGTAAATAAGTGAAGTGTTCAATGGAGAGGTTAACATATGCGAGAAACGATGTAATTTGCATGATAACCAACTCATTTATTGCAGGTTCATTTGCTAAGATTCCACCTCTAATTCTCGATACTTAGTTGAATTTATTTTAAGTAACAATGTTTATTATAAAAAATAAGTATATAAAGTGAACAAAATGTTTTTATGTATATGTTTAACTTGAAAAATATTGTTTACTTGAATTTATTTTAAGTAACAATGTTTATTATAAAAAATAAGTATACAAAGCGGACAAAATATTTTTGTGCATATGTTTAACTTAAAAAATATTGTTGTGCGAAGCCTTTTGCTATGATCATATATCCGCACAGATATATCTTGTGCACCTCCGCACTTTTCTCCGCACAAATATATCTTGTGCACCTTCGCACTTCGCATTAGTGAATAAGTGAAATGTTCAATGGAGAGGTTAGCATATGTGAGAAGCAATGTAAAGTGTTTGTAGTGAAAACATTTCACATAGAACTTTGTAAAAATAAACAAAAATGTAGAGTGTTCAATGTTGAATAAAACTTAGTAAATAAGTGAAGTGTTCAATGTGGAGGTTGACGTATGCGAGAAACAATGTAAATAAGTCTCCAACCTCTAGACATCATACTAGAGTTAAGCCGTTAGCTTCTGCTGATCATGCTAGGGACAAAGTACCAACCTATGGACATCAAGTTGGGAAAAAACTCGCCAATGGTTATCATTCAAAGTACCAACCTTTGGACATAATGTTGGGAACAAATCAATTAATGGGTATCATGCCAAGCATAATTCATTTTTCAGTTTCAAGCTCATTTAAAAATGAAACCAACCCCAAACACAATTTTATCCTCTATTTCAAGTTTATTTAAATATGAAACCAATCCCGAGCATAGTTTATTTTCGGTTTCAAGCTCGTTAAAAATTAAACCAACCCGAGCACAATTTTATCTTCTATTTCAAGCTTGTTTAAAAATGAAGCCAACCCCGAGCATCGTTTATCCTTGGTTTCAAGCTCCTTTAAAAATGAAACCAACCTCGAGCACAGTTTCATTCTTTGTTTCAAACTCGTTTAAAAATGAAACAAATAACCATGAGTTTAGTCTTTGTTCTTTCACGTGTTCATAAATACATGAGAAAAAGTTACCTAGTATACTTTGTTATTTTTCGAGCTCATAAAAAATACACGAAAAATGAACTATTTGGAGTCTCCTTTAAGCTCTTTTTAGACTCTCTAAACATGAAAAGATTGCCGAGTGTGCTTGTTTCCTTTCACACTCGTTAAATTGATTCGAAAGGGCATCTACTCGGTGTAAGTTTACCCCTTTTTTAGACTAGATGGACTAATTAAAAAAAATGAATACTCTAGTCAACCTTGACGAGAGGAGTTATTTCTTGTATTATTTTATACTTTTTCGCGCTTGGGAAACTAAATTTACGAAAAAGAACAACCCTATAATCTTTTTTAAGTTCTTTTCGGACTTTCTAAACGTGAAAAAAACACGATTTTATCTTCTCCGAGCTCGTAAATTTATACAGTGAATGACCCATATGAGACTCAACCCCTTCTTCAGGTTCATTAAACATGTGATGAGGGACTCATCAAAGATGAGTTCTATCGATCACGTGTTGTTCTCCTCAAGCTCGTTAAAAAACAAAGAGGTACTCGTCATTCATGGTGGGGGAAAAATTGAGGGAAGTCGGTCAAGTTTTGGAAAGCATTATAACAATTGTTTGTTGTCTCCCTTGAACATGGCACCTGTTTGCATCTTTTTACAGTTGGTTAATCTTCTTGTTTCTGAGTCATACCAAATCCTATGATTCATTATACTCCTTCGACCCACCCGAAGAGTGCCTCGGTTATCGTCGCACTATGTTTTGGTCTATCTCTCAATCGAGTCAATGCTGCTAATTTTTTTGTCGTGCCTCACAATGTTCAAGGGAAGTTTTAGCCCATATCATCCATTCTGTGGTATTACCAACTTTCATTCTCGTATCCGTTTTTTCTCATTTGATCCATCATCTTACATCACTTTCCTGTGTTAGTTTTGTGTTGATGATGGGGGAAACATCATGACTCTTTTGACGACTTTGTTCCTGTCGAATTCTACACATTATCCGGGAATTAGACTTAGAAACCATCTAGTACCTTGGAACCTACATGCTTCAATGACAAGTTTCCTCGCTTTCGACAATAAATTTACATCATTGGATTCTGATCGAATGATTCCACGACTGTTCAACTTCAGCTCATTTGTTCACATTCGTTGGAATGTACTAGGGTACCTTGGGAGTCATTGTCATCATTGGTGATTTCCCTCGCACTTATTAACGATATACATCAATGATCGGTAATCAAGTGGTTTCTACCATTTGCGACATCAACACATCTATTCACCTGGCTATAATCATACCATTTCAAGATCAGGACGAAAACCCTAGAAACCCCTCAGGGACCCACTTCTATTACGTGCCTCACCAAGGTTGCGATGGAGATTATTTGAATACTTATAAGATTCTAGTATGGTCATCATTTTGGTGATCTCACTGATATATATGCTGTCACATAGATCCACTTTGCATTGGTCCGTGCCTATGTTTTTGTCATATCGTAGCTCCACTGTGTATTCTTTCGTGACTTCTACCTGATTGCATCATGGAAGGTATGCATCCACATTGTATTTTTGGAGGCCATATCCTTATTCAATAATTTCATGGATCTACAGTGTATTGGTCGGCGACCATGCTTTGAGTCAGTTTATTCTGAGCATGGGTATGCCTACCTCGGGGATGATACATACACACTATTTTATGTTTATTTGCAGTGTCTGTCCAAATTTCCTATTCCAACACCTTAACATACATATTTTTGTAAATTATTTTGACCTCCAACTCATAGGTTTCCCTTTCAACTTGCTTAGGGGTCTTGGCAAACACTTCTTCATGGTGATGAAGTTGCGACACTTGGTAAAGTGAAACACTTAAGTTCGACACTTAGGTGCAAAATTTGTTGTGCGACACTTAGGTGTATAATAGTGGTGACACTTAAATGTGACATTTGGTAGTGTGACACTTAAGTGTGTAACAGATTCCCCCTAAAGTGCGAGGTCAAAAGAAAAGTTGATGGACGAAACACTTTACAAAAATATATATGTGAAGGTGCTAGAATAGGAGAGCTAGGCGGAAGCTGCAAATAAGAATCAAACATTATATATGTATCATCCCTGAGGTAGGCATACTCATGCTTGGAATAAAATGACTCAAAGCATGGCTGTCGACCAATACACTGCGGATCCATGAAAGCACTGACTAAGGATATGGCCACCAAAAATACAATGTGGATTCATATCTTCCATGACGCGATCGGGTTATATCCACAAAAGAATACACAATGGGGCTATGATATGACAAAAACATAGCCACATACCAATACAAAGTGGATCTATGTGACAACATATATATCAGTGAAATTGCTAGCATGATGATCATATTGCAGCATGGGTCAGACACGTAATGGAGGTGGGTGCCCAAGGGGTTCCTAGGGTCTTCGTCCCGATCCTGAAATGGTACGATTCTATCCATGTAAATAGACGTGTGGATGTAAAACATGGTAGAAACCATTTGATTACCGATCATTGATGTATACTGTTAACAAGTGCGAGAGAAATAACCAATGATGAGAATGACTCCCAAGGTACCCTAGTACATTCCAGCGAATGTGAACAAATGAGTTGAATTAGAACATTCATGGAATCATTCGATCAGAGGCCAATGATGTAAATCTATTGTCGAAAGTGATGAAACTTACCATTGAAGCATGTATGTTCCAATGTACTAGTTAGTTTCTAAGTCTAATTCCCAGATAATGTGTTGAAGTTGACAGGAACAAAATCATCAAAGGAGGGCCATGATGTTTCTCCCATCATCGATAAGAAAATGACACAGGAAAGTGATGTAAGATGATGGATCAAATGAGCACAAATAGATATGAGGATGAAAGTTGGTAATACTGCAGAATCACTGATTTGGGATAAAACTTCCCTTGAACATTGTGAGGCACAACAAAAGACTTGGCATCATTGACTCGATTGAGAGATAGAACAAAACATAATGCGACGATAACTGAGGAACTCTTCGGGTGGGTCGAAGGAGTATAATGAATCACATGATTGGTATGACTCAGAGACGACAACAACGAATTCCATAATGCTTTCCAAAACTTGACCCACTTCCCTCAATCCCCCCCCCCCACCATGAATGACGAGTCCATTTTTGTTTTTTAACAAGCTTGAGGAGGATAACATGTGATTGGTATAGCTCATCTTCGATGAGTCCCTCATTACATGTTTAACGAACTCGAAGGAGGGGTTCAATCCCATATGAGTCTTTTGCTGTATAATTTTACGAGCCTAGAGAAGATAAACTCACGTTTTTTTCATGTTTAGAGAGTTTTTGAGGGGTCCGAGATCCCTTTAAATGATGATTCTCTGGGCGAAAACATAATATTTGGTCCTTCCTTCGGGCTTAGCTGGTGCAAAAAGTTGATTGAGAAACCATCCGCCTTTGCTTTCAACAGAGCCTATCCTATCAATGCGTACACGACTTCCCAAGGTTCGTGAATCCAGATCCACCTATGAAGTTCAACCCCTTTTCCACCTTCGTTCCTTTTTTACCGTGACCCAGGCCCTTATTTGATAAGAGCCAGGTAGGGCATTCACTCGCTTGAGGCCATTTTTTAGTTATTATAATTCTTTTGCTACTGTGTCTTTCTAGTGCTAGCGAGCGTCCATAGCCCCGACGGAGTTATCTTGACATCACAAACCTTGCTCCGGTGCCAGCGAGCGTCCATAGGCCTGATAGAGTTATCTGCATACCCTCTCGGACTTTGCACTCCTTTTAATATAGATCATTTTCTTCTGGAAGAAATTTCGCGAGTGAGTCGGAGAGGAGGACATATGTTATTGGCAAGTTGAAACTATTGAGGTGAAGTCTTTCCTAGCTATGTCTAGAGGTACATGTGATCCTTTCCAACTAGCCATCATTTCCTTTGGGATTTACTAGACCACCAGGAGAATATTTCGTCACTTACCAAGGTAGTACGCTTGCAAAGACGAGATGTAGATCGTCTTTGAAAGTTTTGTGTTTGTTCAATATCTCTTATTTTGCATGCCAGTGCAGGTCAGAAGAAGAGCATGTCTTGCTATATTTATTAAAATCAACCATTGCTTTACAAAACACAACTTAATTAAAGAAAATAACAAGCAAAAGAAATAAAAGAAAATGTATTTGCAATTGGCATCCCCTAAACCCACATACTCAGTTTGATCAAAATGTATGCTAAAAAGAAAAAAGAAAAAGAAACTCAATCATAACACAAATATATATATATATTTTCTTATTTTTTTATTTTTTATTATTATATATATATATATATATATATATATATATATATATATATATATATATATATATGAGAAGTATTGTTTTAGGGCTTGGCCGTTTACCGAGAGGGTGTCAGACTCACCCCTCAGATTCTGCAACCTGTATGTGCCTGCTCCGAGAAGTATATATATAGGAGAAGTATTGTTTTAGGGCTTGGCTGTTTACCGAGAGGGTGTCAGACTCACCCCTCAGATTTTGCAACCGGTATGTTCCTGCTCCAATTTTCTCGACCACCTAAAAAGGTCTGAGCCATAGATTTTGGAACTTTGAGTATTTTCCTTTGGACTCATTTGCTTTATCCCACTTTAAGACTAGGTCTCCTACTTTGAAACTTTTTTCTTTGGCCTTATGTTTGTTGAACCATCTTTTAACTACCTGTCGATGAGCAGTGAACTGAACTTTAGCCTTTTCCCTTTCTTCATCCAACATGAGAAGGGTATCAATCCTTTGCTGTAGAGCGGTTGAGTGTTGACCTCTTGATGCCTGGGAAAGCTGTAAAGATGGAATGTAAAATCTATTTGGGAGAATGTCTTCTTTCCCATATATGAGAAAGTATGGAGAGTTTCCTATGGCTTCTTTAGGTGTCACTCTATCGGCCCAAAAGAATTATGAAGAAAATTATGCCAATTTCTTTGATTTTCAAGAACTGTCTTTTTTAAAAATCGCACCAGATTTTTATTAGTTGACTCTACTACTCCATTCCCTTGTGGATAATAGTTTGCAGAATATCTTATTATGATCCCTTTATCGAGGGTGAATTATGTAAAGTGCATGGAAGAAAAATAGGAAACATTGTAAAAAATGAGGACAGAAGGCATCACAAACCTTGTTATTAGATGTTTTAAAAATTGGATCACTACCTTTTCATTGATGTGCGTGAGAGGGATAGCCTCTGTCCACCTTGTGAAATAATATGTTGCAATCAAGATATACTTATGTTGTTTCAAAGAATTTGGAGTAATTTCTTCGATGAAATCTATTACCCATTGCTCAAAAGCTCTGGATATGGTCACCGGTTGGAGTGGAATGGCTAGTCTCTTTTCCCTATCAATGCTCATTTGACAAGATTTACATTTCCTGGCATATGCATGAGCGTCTCCGAACAAAGTGGGCCAATAATAACCAACCCTTAATATTTTGTGGGCCGTGGTTTCTCCTACAAAATGTTCGCCTGTCGGGCTGTCATGGAGTTCTTTGAATACCTTTTCTACATCATTATGTTCAAGACATCTAAGGAGTACTCCATCATAGTTTACGCGGAAATGCATGGAATTTATGAGGCAATATTGAGCGGATTTTAACTTGAGGGTTCTCCTTTCTCTAGGGTTTAGGTTTTTTGGACAAGTTCCATGATGCAAGAGATAAAACAAATTTCCGTACCAGGATTCTTGCCCAAGAGGTACGTATAAGGCTTCTCCGCACCATAAGGATAGTTCATTTTTCCAAACGGGGTCTTCCGTGTTGATCAGATCTTGGGCCTCAGTAGCCAATTTACACAATCCTTGTCCTTTGACTATTTTGGCAGACTCTGTGTCTAGATCAAATTCTTGAATGACGTCCATCCAATTTCCCCTCCTTTCTCCCATCTCCTGTTGAGTGAACATAGATCAGAGCACTGGATGTAGTACTATGACCTTAGTGTGATTCTCCAGGATATAGGATCTGAAATGCTTGACTGCTTTATATACTACGTAAGCCTATTTGTCTATAGTAGGGTAGTTTAGTTCAGGTCCTTGAAGGTTGGTGCTCATAAAGGACACTGGTGCTTCATTATTCTCATCATCCTTTTGGGTAAGTAGTGCAGCCAAGGATTGGTCAGAAGCAAAGGTATAAAGCAAAATATCTTTGCTAAAGTTAAGGCTTTGCAACACTGGTGCCTGGGAGATGAAAATTTTGATGCTATTGAAAGCTCCTCTCCTTTTTTCATCCCATTTAAACTCTGCATATTTGCGAATCATTTTTTGTAAAGGTTTAACAATTTCAACGAAGTCACGAGTAAATTTTCTCACAAAGTTGATTTTCCCGAAAAAAAGATTGCATGGCCTTTTTATTGTGAGGCAAAGGGAGTTGAGCTATCGCTTTGATTAGCTCAGGGTCGATGTTGATTCCTTCCTGAGATATGATATGACCAAACAATTTTCCTTACTCTACACCAAAGATGGTATTCTTAGGGTTCAAAGATGATATTCCATACAATATTCTTTATTTTTTGAGTATACCGTTACATCATCTAAATAAACTACCACACATTTTTTAATCAATCATCGAAAAGCTACATCCATTTCCATCTGAAAAGTTACCCCTGCGTTGATCAACCCAAAATACACGCCTTTATAAGAAAAGGTCCCCCACTTGGTTTAGAAGGTAGTTTTTAATCGACCATATTATGAAACCAAGACTTTGTTATATCTCGAAAAACCGTCTAGAAGTGAAAAAATTTCAAAGCTAGACATTGTCTGCAAGAGTTGTTCCATGGGTGGTATTGGGTAGTTATCTTTTACTGATGCTCTGTTAAGGTTTCTAAAATCCACACACAAACAGATTTCTCCAGACTTATTTCTAACAAGCACCGGATTGACTACCCATGCAGAATGTCTTACCTGAAAGATAATCTTATCATCTAATAAATTTTTCAACTCTTGATACATTAGGGGTTCCAGAGATGGGTGGTACTTTCTAAGCTTTTGTTGGAAGGGTTTTATTCTAGATTTTAATGGGATCGTATGCTGGATAATGCGAGTATCATACATTTTCAATTCTTGGTAGAACCAAGCAAAGACATATTGATATTCTTTAAATAGTTTAAGATAAGACTTCCTGTCTTCTCTGGATATTTCCTTATCTAGGTTGACATTATTGGGGTTCTCAGGGGTGCGTAGGTTTATAGTTTTGTATATAGGGCACGAGCTCCTTGTTTTTTCATTTTTCGACCCTTTAAATATTTCTCTTAGGTTGAAAAGGTTCTCCAGATTGGCCACTCCTTTTGGTATTGTGTGAAACCTTGATTTGTCATTGGGGTGATCTATGCCCCTTTTCTGTTCGTGGAGATTTGATTCTGTGAGTATTTCTTGGAATATTTCATCATCAATGGCCAAATCCTTAAAATTCTCTTGGTTAGTCAAGAAATCTACAATCTGTTCATCCCTTCAAAGACTTTCCAGTTATAAATGTTGTTAGGCACTGATGGTCCGTTGATCAGTTCCACTGCAAGCCTCAAGGCTTCATAGTTTTCCAAAGGAGACAATCTTGAGGTTGTGGTGGTCAAAGAATCAACACGAGTATTTTTTGTCCTGAGAACAACGGTAATGTTGAAGGCCGCAAAATTGTCTATTAGCCTATGTACTTCTTGTTGGTAGTTCCTCAAGTGAGGTGAATTGCAATGAATGGTATTCTTTAATTTTCTAAAGATAATTTCCGTGTCTCAAAAAACTTTCAATTCTGTGACATTTAAGTCTATGGCCTTCTTTAGTCCCTGGACTAGAGCTTCATATTCAACAATGTTGTTAGTGCATTCAAATTCTAATATGCAGGATAATAAGTTTTGTTTCCCTTTTGGGTCAACGTGGATACATCCTGCTCCCGACCCCTCTTGCGATTTAGAACCATCAAAGTGGAGCATACAAACTTGTGAGAAAAAATTAGTAACTTCTTCATGACTAACTATTTTCTTACTTTCATCTTCCTTGTCTGCTACTCTCGATGGAGAATCCTAACATAAGATGCTTTTTTCTGCGGCTGCTAGTAGGTTTACTTGAAAGGTCATTTCGAAGTTTTGAGTGAGAGGTACGTCAGAAAAGAGAGGGACGAAATTGTCGAAATTAGAATCGCAAGAGTAGTTTCCTAACACAGGGAAGTCTACCGACGAGTGTTCGTTTGGAGTCTCTAAGTCAGTGACATTATGTTTGAGATATCTTTCTCTATCGATCCTAATCATGTTTGTATGTCCCTTTAATGGAAACCATAGGTGATCCCAATCAGTACTAAAGTATCCATTTAATTTCTAGGACCAATCTCGACCAAGTAACAATCCATAGGCCTTTGGGATGTCTACTATGATTATGTCAATTACTTGAACAAATTTTGGGTGTGTATCCATTCTGATCATGACATATTTAAGTTCCCCAATAATCTTCACCCGCGTATTATTTAGTTGTATAACATGTTTAACACTTTTGAGCGGGGTTCCATTTGCAGATTGACAATGGCATGACATTGGAAGATGCCCTTGAATCGACTAAGCAATTATGTAGGTTTCTGTTAAAGACCTAAAACGTTAAAAGGAAAGGAGGAACAAACGGATTTCCTCTTTTGTCTAAAGAGCAAGTGTTCACACTCGGTTTATTTGTTAAATCTGTTGGAGATGAGACCTATCCTAGGTCAGTGCTTCTCATAGGGGCTTCTATTGGTTTTAAGGCATGTAACCATAAATCATTTTGTTGAGGGATCCTACACATGTCCATGACAGACAAATTAGCCTTCATATTCTTCAAGTCTTCTACCACATTATAGTCTAGCATAGGAGCTCCATGTGTGTGTATGTTTGTGGGATTCTTTTGAGAAGAAAATAAGGGTTTTGGGCGATCGCCCACTTGATTCTCTCTAGATAACGGAGTAGTGGTGGGATTAGTTTGGATAGGTTGGCTTCTACCTCACATCTGTACAACTAGAACTTCATCGGGAGGTTCTTGCACTTCAACGACGTTGTTGAAAGGGATCATGTGGTTGGAATCCCATAATAGCATGGCTGTCTCTTCTGATGGCTCTTGAATTTCCTGATCGATGACATTTATTACCGAGCCACTGGGTTGTTTGGTTAGGGATAATTCATCTAGGAATTGGTTAGCCATTAAATTCATAGCATGCACCCATTGGGGGCAGTCCCTTTCTGAATGATTCTCTTGGTGGTACATGCAGAAAGAGTCATATGCTATAGTCCCTAAGTTGATGTTTAGGTTAGATGGGGGAGATTCTCTAGCTTTGAAAGGTGGATTTATTTAAAAAAAGGGTTTATAAGGTCTTTGATTTTGGTTTCCCTCCCCAACACTCCTTTTCATATTTACTATATAATTGGAGAGTTTTTTAATCATCCGCTATAGGTTTTCTAGCTCTCCTCCTTCTTTATCATGACCCGATTCTGCTTGTTTTACTGAGGGTTTTGATAACAAAATTATTCTCTTAGGTAGAGGTTGGGTTTCTTTTTTTATCAGTGAGATCTGACCTTCTTTTCATCCTTTCATTTGGAATTCGATCATTTTAGATTCCTTAGAATTTTCGGCTAGGATATGTTTGGTAGCCCTTTTTACGAACATGGAGATAGAAGCTTGGAGGGCGTTAGCGTATACTTCAATTTGCAACTCTTGGGTAGGTTTAGCTCCGGGTTGAGATTTGTCCAGGATAGTGCTAAACCTTTGGTTGAAATATTTAACCTTCTCTTTTGGACTCATAGTGGTGAAGAAAAGTTTATCCATTAAAGCTCCTGTGGTGGTTTCTTTTGCAAATTTGTCTAAGAAATCCTTTTGAAACTTCATCCAGCTAGTTATGGATCCAACTGGCAGGTTAAAATACCAAGTCGAGGCTGAATTCTCAAAGGTATAGGGAAAATCCTACACACTACACATTCATTTTGTACGTTCATTAATATTATAGCTAATATGAACTCCTTGATATGGTCCTTAGGAAATCCGTAGGTTTCGAGGTCAAATTTCATGAGTAATTTTTCTGGATGTCGGGGTAGGTTATGCACCCATCTTGGGATTTCTAGAGAATATCTGACCAACCATGGTTGATGATCTTGAGGTTGGTTCCCCCTTTCTTCATTGTTATCGTTATTATCCTCCATGTCTCCCGATTCAGAAGCCGAGCGATCTAAGCTAGACCCTTCCTCGTCATATTCAAAATCGTCAGGTTCAAAGTAGTTACCAACTGGTGTTTCGGGTATCAGATTAAGGGGTTTTTCGATCTCAGTGAGGGAAAAATCTATCAGGTCTTCTACCATGTGAACAAAAACCTGGTCAGGGGTGTTGACAACTGGTCTGCTTACTTGTTTTCTATGAGGAAGTAAAGGAGTTAAAGGTAACACTCCAATTTGTCGGGCGTAAGCTCTTGTGATTCTTTTGAACTTATTCAACTCCTTGTGGGGAAGAGCATAAGGTATTTAAGGGAACATGTGTTCTTTTTCCTTGTTTTGAGGTGAGTTACTCGTCTCGAGAGTACTCTCTGTATGTGGGCTGTCTTGAGAATGACTAGCCATGCATGTGGGCTGTTTTGAATCTATAAGCTATGCATGATATATTATCAGAATTATTATTAGCCATTCATTCGTGAGGCCCTCATTCTAGAACCAATTCTGTTGAGTGGTCCGAGATCCATTTAACTCAACAGCAGGAACCAAACCCGCCTAAGAGGCCCAATTATACTCGTAAGCATTTGATGAGTGGTAAGGTTCTCCAGATTCACAATTTGGCTGAGTTTATCAATGGGATTTAATTGTGGCTGACAAATATGTCTTTTCTGTTAAGCCTTCTCCTTAGGCTAGGAAATTCACTTTTTTGGTTCTTTTTCCAACTTTAAAGCAAAAGGAAGATAAAACTCTAAACTAGATGATAGAGAGAAGCTAACTATGTGTTTTGGGGGGAAGGTTGGGTTCAGGATAACCTTTACCCTAGCATGCAAACGAAGAATATCTAAACAACCTCAAACTAACATTAATACCATTTTAGTTAGTGGACATTCAACATCGTTTGAGATAACAGTTAAAGAAAATAAACATACATGTGATGAGAAGTTAGTGCAAGAAAAGTAATTTTCAATACTCTATCATCAATCACAGGTTAACACAATTGATTTTTAGTCACCAATTAGAATAAAATAACTGTTACAACATCATAAGATAACTTTAAATACAAGTAAAAAATTTCTTACTCAACAAAGCAACAAATATTGAATCTGAAGACAGAGATAATCCTCCTCGGTCTAAAGACATTCACGCCTTAGATGATATAAGTGTCTTTGGTTCTAAACATAACTTTTTAATTAAAATAAACTTGCACATAAGTAGTTCTATTACAAAATTTTAGAAAAGTCTTTCTCTAAAAAATCATTGACCCTCTACACGAGGTTGGTCTTCCTATTTGTAAATAATCACTAAGATAAAAATCACTAATAAAAGTTGTGTTAAGTGAAAAAAAATGACACATGGAAAATTTTATCTCATTTTTCTCCTAAGATCATCTGAGTGGTGAAGAGGTTTATTTCTCTTCTAAATTTCCCATACATTTCTCGAAACTCTCTCTTTAAGAGTACCACTACCTGTGCCGAGTTTTGGTAGTACTCAGCTTGATGATGAAGATGGTCTAATTATTTTCTCATAGCGGCTGCCTCCTCTTCGTCCTTCTTTTCTCTGTCAAGTGCGACATCCGTTATGGCCATTCCAACTCCAATGAGTTCGGTCATCTTAGCATGCATAATGTCAAATAGTGTTTCTTCCGTGGTTACGAACAAAGTGGTATCCAATGTGAGTTTTATTTTCTTGACCATCCTTTTCATCATGACTTTTCTCTTCTTGTCATAAGCAATGGCTTGCACGTCATTGATTTCATCCATAGGCTCCAGAATTTGCTGATCTCCCTAGGAAAACGTATTTACCAGGATTCATGGTGTATAGATATGCTCTATGGTTTCTTCCCGTGTTGGTTCTTGTTCTGTTTCATGGTTGGGCCCACTCAAATCCTTGGCAGGGGAGTTTCTTGTATGCTCTGTAGGCTGGTCATCTTGCCTAGTTTCAATGATCAATTTCATTTTCACTCCATATGAGGGAGTAGGTGGAATCCGAGTACCGATTGAAGGTTCGACTGGTGGAGTGTCAATTTCTGGTAACTTCATTGTCCCTCCTTGTTCACCCATGTCCATGTCATATTTAGAGATGGCACCATGCGACTGAGTCTCTCCTGTCAGCTGTATTTCTAGTGACCTGAGCAATTCAACATCAGTAGTTATTTTGGCGTCCTAACTGCCCTCCCGAGGTTCCAATACAATTTCATTGGGAGCCATCGTAGATACTTCACATGGGATTTACTCCTGGGTGATTACAACCGGAGATATCTGTGAAAATTCTGAGCCTTCATCATCATCATATATAATGATTAGGTCCACAATAATGGCTGGCACCCCTGTTCTTCTTGATACTCCTACTGGCCTTTTCTAAACTGCAACTGTTATCGGGGATCTCACCTGGACAATTTCTTCCCGATCGACAATTTCTGTTGGTGGAGCGCTACTTGAGTCATTTGTATCTACCTCCTGGTCGCTGATGTTGATTGGGGTAATCCTCAACGGTTCAATCAAAGGGTTATGGGGTAATCCTCAATGGTTCAATCAAAGATTTAAGTCGGGGACCTTTTTCTGCCCTTTGTATGGCTCTTTGGACTTCTTCCAGTAACAACATCTCCCTCCTTTGTGCCTCTACTGCTTCCACTATTCTTCTTTCATCTTTGACCCATAGAGCTTCTTAAGATATTTGCTTTATTGCCTTGACCTTATTGTCTAGGGACATTGCTTTGAACTTAATCATATTTATATTGGCCCTTCTTTGCAGTACTTCCTCCTAGTCCTGGGCGCCTTCAGTGAAGATTTTGTCTTCAAAATTATCATGAGCATACGGCTAATAGGAGGATACCTGCACCGCGTGTTGAGGAACTAATCCCTTGGGATTGTGCTTGCGGAAGTGACCTGTATGAAACCAGTACTCGAGATCATTCAACCCCTCCTGTTTTGCATGCACATTGTCTCTGACCATGTAAAATCCTATGTGGAAACCATAGGGGATGAAAGCTCTCTTCTTGTCTTTGACCAGGGAGGCATTGTATCCTAGCAAGATGGTTTGGTAGAAGATCTCCCCCAAAATGAGGCAATCGGGGGCATGAACATGGAGAAGGTGGGCTGTGTCGATAGCTCTGAATACTTTAATACAAGTGCTAGTTTCTTCGAAGTACTAGTGGCCAACTTTTGCTATCATCTTCTTTTTCGCCACCGAAATCCAAGGGAAGTCTTTTCTAAAGATGAGGAAGTAAACACTGGCTAGGAACTTATCGCATATTAAACCATGTGATCTCTTGTATCTATTTTCCCACAATATGCTGAAATAGACATGTACAAACAATTCATAAATATGCTGGCTCAAATTCATACCTGCAAAAATGTTCCTTGTGCAAATTACATCCAGCAAGTAGGATGCCATGTAGAAGGTTAGAACCTCTCCTTCCTTTGGTGTCTGACCCTGTGAAAGATTTATACTGAGCTTCTTGGAGATAATGGCTCCCCAATTGAAGCCGCTCCTCGAAATTTCCATGGTGTATGATAAGGGCATCCATGCCTCTAAAATTTTGGAGCAATTCTTTTCTCCATATGACCGATAGATTAACGCCATCAGATACATGTATGGCTCTCGAAGATTTACTGTGTTGTACCAACTAGTGCTCCTATGTTGGAGATATGGCTATAACAGAAGACTGACGCAGATGGTTAAGGTTGTTATTGATGGCAATCGGTTGGTTATGGAGCACGCACAAGTGCTGAAACACAAATGCTGGAACGCAGATGCTGAAACACAGAAGACGCAGAGTGTCAAGGTTGTCATTGATGGCAATCGGTTGGTTATGGAGCAGTCAATGGCTATGGAGCAGTCAAGGTTGTCAACACGCACAAGAGATGCTGGAACACAAATGCTGGAACACAGATGCTGAAACGTAGATGCTGAAACACAAATG
>ML781376.1:578909-614021 GCA_009831015.1 Picea engelmannii | reverse complement strand
CACATAATATATACACAGAGATAGATTTTCACGAGGAAACCCATAAAGGGAGAAAACCTCTTCTTCTTCGAAATGATAGGCAGTCTTTTAAGTTTTGTACATCATCTATGTTTGAGCACCAACTCAAAGTGAGGCTACTACCTATGTTTTACAAAATCCAACTTGTTAAGAGCACCAACTCTCTAGTTTCTCTAGCACCCATTAGAAGGAAGCACCAACTCCCTAAATATTCCATCACCAACTAGATTTATACAGGCACCAACTTGTATACAGAAAAATTTGTGTTTTCCTGAGCACCACCCTGCCACCCTGTTTTTCTAGCCACAACTAGATGGAAGATACAACTTCCAATATTCAAGCACCAAATTGAATATCAGAGCACCACAGTCCTCCCTAGCACCACCCTTCCTCCCTGATTATGAATAAATTATTGACAATTAAACAATACAGGTATTTCAATTCTTACCCCTTCTACATTGTTCTGCAATTCTTCTCTGGTTCAAAAACTATTCTGCAGTTCTTCTCTACTTCATGTTATTCTGTTATTCTTCTCTTTCTTCATGCTATTCTAATATTCTTCTCTTGCTTCTGTCTGTTCAGTGACTATTACTCATATCTAAGTTTTCTTCACACTGCACATACTGTAATTTTACCTTTCTACAGTTCAATTCATTTTTCAGTCAAAACAACCACGCACACATAGTCACTGCGTGTTTCTTTTATGCACTTCCTCTTCTGTTACACCTCGAATATCCTAGGGAAAAAATGCCTCAACAACTGAATCACCAACCATCCAAGAACCATGATTTGGTTCTACTAATTGAATCATAACTGAACAATTAATCATGAAGATAAAAAATAACCCTTCGTTCATATTTATGATTAACCTGCACCATTGAATTACAATTTTTGGGTCTCGCACGTATTCCATATGCCCACTAGCTATGACCACGAGCCTAATCAAAATTCATTTCGTGATTCACAAATTCGAGAATCCTATGGTGAAGAGTCTCAACTCTTCATGTTGCGATCATCGAAAAGGAGCTTAGCTTTGATAGCTCTTTCCCCTCACGTGACCACTGACAGTGACCACAGGCTACACCAAAAGGTGCTTCACTATTTCAAATTTTGGCATTCTTGTCATGAGTGTCTTTGAATCCTCCAACTCCCGGTATCTGAAACTCTGAAATAGAGTCTTTGACATACTCTGATATTTTGCCACGTGTCCTCTTTGATAATGAACAGTCCCCCTACTTTCGGTATTTTGTAGCCATGCTTCATCTTGCATGTAAAGATCATGATCCTTCTTATGGATTCAATGACGATCAATCTTCGAGACCTGATTAGATGCCTGAGATCTGTTCTCTTCTACTGCACGTTACTCCTATCTGAATTCTGATATGACGGTCATCGAGGATTCTGAATGAGATCCAACGACCACTATTCCTCTTCTCAGTTGATCTTTCCATTCCCATGCCATCAACGCTCTACTGATCGTGATGATATTTTCCATCAATGACAAACACACATACTCTGCCTCTGTCTAAAAACATGCCAACAATATCCCCCTTTGGCATTGATGGAAACCCCTTGAAGAACATCCAACTTTACCACTGTATTGAAATTACCAAACTTTCTCTCCCTTTGACATCAATGTCAAAGAAGAAACAAGCTCCCCCTGAGTTATTGTAGTATTCTTCAGAGGTATCATATATTAAACCAACAAAAAATTCCCCTGACAGGATGGACTCTCTTAGTTTGACAGTGAGGTCACGCCCAACTTCTGGCGAAGATATCCAAAAGGTGTTGCTGCTAACGGTTTAGTAAAAATATCAGCCATCTATTCTGTGGAAGGAATATAATTCACCGTAACAATTTTGTTTGTAACTTGTTCTCTAAGAAAATGGTATTTTATTGGTATGTGCTTAGATTTTGAATGAAGTACAATATTCTTAGAGATACTGATGGCACTGGTGTTATCACAATGAAGTGGAATGGGATCAGTGTAAGTTACCTTGAAATCTACAAGAGTTTGTATCATCCATAAAATTTGTGTGCAGCAAGTAGCAGCAACAATGTATTCTAACTCTATAGTTGATAATGAAATGGATCCTTGTTTTTTACTAAGACATGCTACTAATGAGTCACCCAGGAAGAATGCTCCTCCACTGGTGCTTTTCCTCTCATCAACACAGTTTGTCCAATCAACATCTGAATAAGAAGTTAACTGAAAGTTCTGATTTTTGGGATACCACAGACCATATGTCATTGTGCCCTTCAAGTATTTGAATATTCTTTTGATAGCTACTAAATGAATTTGTTTAGGAGATCATTGATAACAACCTACCATTCTGACAACTTGCATTATATCAGAACAAGATGCTGTGATGTACATAAGACTGCCTATCATTGACCGATATCTTCTTTGATCAACATCAGGTGAAATATCATCTTTACTGAGATTGCAACCAACCACCATTGGTGTACTAACAGAAGAAGAATCTTCCATATGAAATTTCTTCAACATCTCTTTCAAATATTTTTCTTGAGAGATAAATATTCCTGCAAAACTCTATTTTAATTGTAAGCCAAGAAAGTATGATAGTTATGCTATCATGGACATCTCAAACTCTGTTTTCATAGAGTTAGCAAACAACTGGACATAGGGTTCATTAGTACAGCCAAAAATAATATCATCTACATAAACCAAAACAACTAGTAAATTATCACCTTCAGACTTAATGTAGAGATTGTTGTCAACAATACCTTTCTTGAATCCTTTGTCTTGTAATAATTTGTCCAGTCTATAATACCAATCTCGTGGTGCTTGTTTCAGTCCATATAGAGCTTTCTTCAGCTTGCAAACATAGTTAGGATTATCTTTCAATGAGAATCCTTCAGGTTTCTCCATATATACTTCTTCCTCTAGATCTTCATTAAGAAATGCTGACTTAACATCCATCTGATACACTTTAAAGTTCTTATGACATGAATATGCAAGAAACATTATGATAGCTTCCAATATTTCCACTGGTGCAAACGTTTCATCAAAATCCTGACCTTCAACTTGTGCATACCCTTTACGGACCAATCTGGATTTATTTCTAACAACTTGTCCTTTTTCATTCATTTTATTTTTGAACACCCATTTGGAACCTATTACATTCTTGTCTTCGGGTCTAGGAACAAGCTTCCAAGTATTGTTCTTCTCAATCTGATCAAGCTCTTCATTCATAGCTCTAATCCAATCATCATGCTGGCTGGCTTCATCAAAATTTTTAGGTTCAGCCATAGATAAAAAAAAAGCAACATGGGATTGTTCTGAGTCTTTAATAAATTTCCTTCTTGTCTGAACTCCTTTATTTATATCTCCAATTATCTGATTTTCAAGATGATTCTTTATAACAATTATGAGAGGTGATTTTTTCTTTTTGTTGGTTTGTGTTAGTTGGAGTATTCATATATTCAACTAATTTATATTCTTCTCTTTTTGATCCTTAGACCTGTTCATCTTTGTCTTCAACTATATATTTTGTGCTTGGTTCAACATTGCTTACATTTCATACCATGATTTCTTCATCAACGTTTATGTTGATACAATCAACCAATTTATGAAGCCTCTTATTGTAGCATCTGTATCCTTTACTATTTGTAGCATAACCTAAGAATATACTTTCATCATCCCTGTCATCATATTTGCCAATATTTTCATCATTATTCTTGATATAACATTTACTCCCAAGGACTTTAAAATGCTTTATTGAGGCAGGTCTTCCAAACCATAGTTCATAAGGAGTCTTGTCACTATGTGGTCTGAGATGAGATTTGTTAATAATGTGAACAATTGTATGGATTGCTTCCACCCAATATGTCTGAGATATATTCCTTTCATTCATCATTGATCTTTCCATTTGTTGCACTAATCTGTTCTGCCTCTCAACAACTCCATTTTGCTATGGGGTCCTCGGGATTGTGTACTCTTTTTTGATCCCATGTTTATCATAGAACTCTTTGAATTTCCATGAGCTAAACTCTCCTCCTCTATCATACCTTATTGCCTTCAATATTTTTCTTGTTTGATTCTCAGTTAGAGCCTTAAACACTTTGAATTTTTCAAATGCTTCAGATTTTTCCTTCAAAAAGGAAACCCATGTTAGTCTAGAATAATCATCAATAATCAACATAAAATAGTTTTCTTTTCCTATACTTTCTTTCCTTGACGGTCCACATAAATCCATATGAACTAACTAGAGAGGTTTTTTTGTTGAAGGGAAGTTTTTGGATTTGAACTGTGTCCATGTAAGCTTTCCTATCTGGCAAGGTTTACAAACAGAATAATATATCTTTGATATCTTTGGAAGATCATTTACTACCCCTTTGTTTCTAAGATTGATTATATGATCAAAATTTAGATGTCAAGTCTCCTATGCCATATACAACTTTCATCATACTTGCTTAAGTGACATTCTTCTTTTTCTTCTTTTAACACATAGACATTGTTTTATGTTCTTATCCGTTTTGCAACAAACTGTCCTGAATTCACAGACTTTATTTTACAATCTTTAGAAGTAAAAACAACCTCACATCCTCGGTCATAGACTTGACTGAAACTAATCAAATTATGTTTCAGACCATCTACAAATAACATGTCTTGAGATTTTCTTTTTCCATTACTCAGACTTACCATTTCTTTACATTTTATTTTTTCTGGTGCATCGTTTCCAAAATTTACATTCCTTGATTTGTTTTCACTTAGAGTTAGAAACTTACTTTCGTCTCCAGTCATATGTTTGGAACATCCATTGTCAATATACCTTGTATTATTTTGTCTTTGGGCTAATAACACTAATCCACACTGATCATCTTCTTTCTTCTTCCAAACCTTGAAATTTTCAGCAGTAGGAGTCAGATCTAGCTTATAGTTCTTTAAATGACAATCTGGAGCTTTATGTCCATAATTATTGCATATGTAACATTCTAGTTCACTGAATATCAGATCATAGTGATTGTTATGTTGATAACTGTTGTTGTACTTAACCTGCGTTCTTTTCCCAACTATCACATGATCTGTAGTGTGTAGTTGTTTGTTACTTGGTTGTCTCAATCTTTGTTGTGGAAGATAATTATTCATTGAGTATCTTGAATGTTCATATCTAAATCTTAAAGAACGATTTATAGCTTTGTGACCAAAATTAGAGCAGAAAAAACAATAACCATAGAAAAAACCTTTGTACCTTGAAAAAGTTTGTCTTCTTTGAGGAGGTCGATTTCTTTCATGCCAATAATCTCTTTGATCTATAGATTTGGTTCTGGTACTTTTTCTTTCATTCCTTCTTGGTGGATGATTCTCTTTCTTTGTTTCTGTAGAGTGACTATTGTCAATGTTTGAGGATTTGACAAACTTGATAGGTTATGTATTACTTGGATGATCACTACTTGATCCTTCTTCATACCCCAAGCTAGCTCTCAACTTTGAGTTTCTTTGTTGATTTAGAATGGAGGTTAATCCTTCTGAAGCTTTAATAATTGACATATTTTGGTGATATAATGCCTTAAACTTCTCCATCTCTTTTCTAGTTTTTATTATCTCTTCTTCTAAGGCTTCACACCTTTCTTTCTTCTCTGATAATTCTTGTTTCAGTGTGTCCTCTATTTTCTTTTCCTCTTCTAAATCTACTTTTAATAGGGCAAAGTCTTCATCGGTTTTTTTACCATTCATTTTAAAATGTATCAACAATTGTTTTTGTTTTCTCTTCTTACATATGATTCTGTCAATTTCTTCCAAAGCACTGATTAATTCACCTTCCATATCGACCATTACCTCTTCATCATCCATTTCACCTTCTGTGAGTTTATCATCAAGATCTCTCATATCCATGAGCATAAAGTCATTCATTTTGTCTTCACAGGATGAATCACTATCTAATTCTTCTGAGGAGTCATCATTGTTTGCACACAAACTTTTCTTTTTACTATATTTCTTAAATTTGTATTTATTTTCATCATCAGAGTTTTGGTCCTTTTGGTCCTTTTTCGTGTGGGGTCACTTAGATGAAAAATGGCCTATTTTACCACAGTTAAAGAATTTGAAGGGAAACTTGCCTTGATATTTGCTTGATCCTCTCTTTAACCTTGTCATAAATTTTGCTTCAATATCATCTAGCTCTGAATCAGTATTCTTGTCTTCTTTAAAAGAAGCCTCTCTAGTAATGGATTTATCTTTGCTAATTTTCATTTCATATGCAGTTAAAGTTCCTAGGAGTTGATCAATGGATAGATTTTTAATATCATTTAGTTCTTCTATTGTAGAAACTTTTGGATTAAATTTATCAAGCAAAGATCTTAAAATATTCTGAACTAAGAATGATTCTTCAAACTTCTCACCGAGACCCTTCATGGCATTCACAAGTTCTTCAACTCTTAAAAAATACTCACGAACTGTTTCATCTTCATTCATATTTAGTTGTTCAAATTTCAATCTATATGTTTGAAGTTTGGTATCTTTTACTTTCTCATTTCCTTCATAACTGCTAATAAGTTTATCCCACATTTCTTTGGCAATTTGAAGATGCATCACCTTTACAAACTCATCTTCCGCATGTCCATTCAAGATAGCATTCATTCCCTTAGCATTAAATCTAAATTCTAACTTATCATCCTTGAAAGCTAGCACAACAGGCTTTATGTATCTAGTCTCTACTACATCCCAAACATCAACACCTAAGGCCATTAGGTATGTTCTCATTCTAACCTTCCATAAGGTAAAATTTGTTCCATCAAACAAAGGAAGCTTAGTGGCTGAAGTCCCTTCATGACTTGTCATGTTTAATATTATAGATCTACATTTAGATGAAAGGAGCCCGATCTGATACCAATTGTTGAAATTACTAAGACAATTGAGAGGGGGGGTGAATCAGTTGTTACTGTGCTTAAACAATATTAAGTCTATTAATCCATTTTTAATCTTTCATCAAGTGACCATCAATATTATACATCATATGGAAAACATAAATAATGAGCATCAATCACACATAAGATATACACAGAGATAGATTTTCACGATGAAACCCATAAAGGGAGAAAACCTCTTCTTCTTCAAAATGATAGGCAGTCTTTTAAGTTCTGTACATCGTCTATGTTTGAGAACCAACTCAAAGTGAGGATACTACCTCTATTTTACAAGCTCCAACTTATTGAGAGAACCAACTCTCTGGTTTCTGTAGCACCCACTAGAAGGAAGCACCAACTCCCTAAATATTCCAGCACCAACTGGATTTATACAAGCAACAACTTGTATACAAAAAACTCTGTGTTTTCCTGAGCACCACCCTGCCACCCTGTTTTTCTAGCCACAGCTAGATGGAAGATACAACTTCTAATATTCAAGCACCAACTTGAATATCAGAGGACCAAAGTCCTCCCTAGCACCACCCTTCCTCCCTGATTATGAATAAATGATTGACAAACAAACAATACAGGTATTTCAATTCTTACCCCTTCTGCATTGTTCTGCAATTCTTCTCTGGTTCAAAAACTGTTCTGCAGTTCTTCTCTTCTTCATGCTATTTTGCTATTCTAGTCTTGCTTCATGCTATTCTACTATTATTATCTTGCTTCTGTCTATTCGATGACTATTACTCATATCTAAGTTTTCCTCACACTACGCATACTATAATTTTACCTTTCTACAGTTCAGTTCATTTTTCAGTCAGAACAACCACTCATGCACAGTCACTGCGTGTTTATTTTATGCACTTCCTCTTCTGTTACACCTCGAATATCCTAGGGAAAAAATGCCTCAACAAATGAATCGCCAACCGTCCAAGAACCATGATTTGATTCTGCTAACTGAATCGTAACTAAAAAGTTAATCATGAAGATAAACAATATCCCTTCAATCATATTCCTGATTAACCTGCACCATTGAATTAAAAGTGTTGTGTCTCGCACGTATTCCATATGACCACTGGCTGTGACCACGGGCCTAATCAAAATGCATTTCATGATTTGTGACTTTGAGAATCCTATGGTGAAGAATCTCAACTCTTCATGCTGCGATCGTCGAAAAGGAGCTTAGCTTCGCTATCTCTTTCCCCTCATGTGACCACCGACGGTGACCACAGGCTGCGCCAAAAGGTGCTTTGTGATTTCACATTTCGACATTATTTCCATTAGTGTCTTTGACTCCTCCAAATCCGGGTATCCGAAACTCTGAAACAGAGTCTTTGATGTACTCTGATCTTTCACCACGTGTCCTCTTTGAAAAAGGACGGTCCCCCTACTTTCGAGATTTTGTAGGCCTACTTCATCTTGCATGTAAAGACCATGCTCCTTCTTATGGATCCAACGATGGTTGGTCTTCAGGCCCTGATCAGACACCTGAGATCTATTCTCTTCTACTGCACATTACTCCTATCTGAATTCAGATCTGACAGTCATCGGGGATTCTGAATGAGATCCAATGACCATTGTTTCTCTTCTCAGTTGATATTTCCATTCCCATGCCATCATCGCTATGTTGATCGTACTGATATTTTCCATCAATGACAAACACACATACTCTTCCTTTGTCTGAAAACATGCCAACATGTCCCCGACAAGATCTAGGTACAAGAAGTTGGGACTCAAACCAATCAAGCAATTACAAGATTGGTCGCTCTGATCCTGACAACAAAGCACGGGGGAAAAAATAGAGATGATGGATCAGGATATCCTATTAAAATGTTGCTCAAGGAATACCTCACACGACAAAGGAACGAAATGATGGACAACTTCACGTAGATCCTCTGTTGGCTTCCCACAAGAGAAGCATATTCATCAAGAAGCCATGCAACCCCCTTTAAGGTACACATAAATTTTTATATTCCATTATTTGAAGGACTGATAGATGTGAATGTTGTAGATAAATGGTTGAATATGCTCGAATGATATTTTTCGATCCACAATTTTTTCGATAGGGAAAAGATCACTTTTGCACTCCTAAAGGTCATTCTTCATGTTAAATACTGGCGGGATACTTACTCTTAGCAAAGGGACATAGAGGAATATACAAAGTTTGTTGTGGCCCCTGCTAGCATCAGAATTCACCTCCTAATTGTAGGAGAGTTAAGCCCATTACCCATTAGTGTTTGGGGTGGATGTTGGTTTAAATGTGGATGGTCGATGGCCAAAACTCAACAACATGAAAGATGTTCAACACAGAACTGGACAACAAATGCACAGGGAAGTGAGGGCCACATTAACTTCAGTTAGTAAATTTATCTGAAAAGAGATCAAAGGGAAGAATTAGGAGAAAGGTTGAAGGAGACTTCTCTGGGAATCAGGACTTCTATCATCTCAGAGAAGAAAACCCAATCTCAAGAGCATTCTTGAGCTCAAATTCAGAAATCAAAATATGTCTACAAGGGACACAGTTACAGTTGCAGTATGATCAAACCTCCGTCATCCTACAACTGCAATAGCTCGAATGGATCCTCCATGTCCAAGCCATTCAATGTGAGAAGGAAATGAATAAAACTGACCACGATACCACGATAATCAAACCTCCATTATAGCAGTATAACAATCCTCGACTCGATCATCCATGCCTGAGTGTTTTAAACAACTTTAGAGAAAAAATTAAAGAGAAAGGAAGATGACTTCTATTAACATGAAAGTCTCAAATCAATTACATAACCAGAGAACAACTCTGGTAGAACAAAGTTATAGATTGGGAGCTCTGCTCCACCAAAGAATTTTACAAAATCCCAGAACTCTGCATATATACTCAAAATAATCTTCCATCCTCAGCAGAGGCATGATCGAACCATTTTATTCAAGGCTCGATGTCTGCATCTTCTTATGTTAGTCTGCACCTACCTTCTCATGTTAGACATGAGCTCAGATGAGTATGGGCCCTGCAGAAAAATTGGCTCGCAGGGGTACCATGGGATAACGGTCCACCTCCATTGCCATCTCTTCCATGATTTTCATTTATGGGTTGAGGCGAGGCTTCAACCACATTCCCCCACTTTCATTTAATTCTTCATCGCGATCAGAATGAGGTCGAGTTGATTTGGCACCTAGAGAACATGGCAACCCCTTCTATGACAACATCGACATTTTGGCCCTGGGTGTAGCTCATGTGAACTCTGCACCTTTACCTACATACAACCTCGGGCCATGACCCAACACTTATCCCCTATGAAATTTTTGGATTTCTCATTTCGAGAGTCTTCACTCCGCTTGATTCCCAATATATCTATGCTCGAAATCGTGAAATGGCCTCTCTTAGACTGACGTTCGGATATTCTATGCATCCAACAGCCATGATTTCATCCCCAAAACCCCAGTCACCAGCCAATAAACATGTTCTTACTCTTCTTTGTGGCCCTTCGTTTCTATATTACCTCGGGCCATGACTTGGGGCTTTGTCCCCTAATGTTTTCAAGACTTCTCTTTTCGGGGAATCACAACTTTGCTTCCTGTCAAACCTCTGATTTGTGAAACCACGATTTCAATATTTCATGTTTTGCGAACTTGCATTGTGCTCCATGCTAAAACCCAGACTTGTGAAATCACAAATTCGATAATATACTTCCACGTGCCCCTCTAGTTTGGACGACCCAGATCTTCTTTGCACTTCAAGACTCGGGGGTTTCGCGCCTTCCTCACTTCAAAATTCTCGAAGTGACATTCTCCATTGTCCTGATATGCACGCGCCTTAGCACAACGCTCCCTGACTTTGGATGAAACACAGTTGTGTGTTTTTTAATCCCCCTTCTTTCACATTTTTTCATCCAATGGCCAAATCCTAAGGGAAAACACCCCCCTGCAAGAATATGTGATAACATTAGGCTCCATGGGGGATAAAGTCCTCCCTACGAGGCTCTAAGATCTCTTTTGCAGTTCCAGTCACCTTTTGTTGGGATATGGAGTCAAGATCAAAACACCCAGCTGAGGAATACATGCCAATAAGTAAAAAATTAAAATAAACACAAATGCTCCAGGAAGCTTATTTATGTATAGCCCTAAACTAATTTATTTTTACACAGTGTTAGGTGAAATAAAATTTCCACCATAGAGATTCAAGTAACTTCATGACTGGAAGTTCCTTTACTCTGTTAATGATTGATAACATAATATCCAACCATGACATAAGAACAGTTACATCCTTCAACTTTCCTCGAAAGGATGAAGCTGAGAAAAAGCTATGCAGATCCAAGGCATGAAGGAAATGCATCTCCATGTACTCGCTGAAAGGCTCATAGAATGAGTGGAAAAATATCAAAAATTTGTAACAGACAGCCCTATATGCTCCACAATTGATCATACATGGTTGAATATATCTCATAAGTACAGGTGGATGAGAAGTTGATGCAGGTTGATTGGTCTCAGGTGGTGGATTCTCACCTATAGGCACTAGGTAGGCTATGAACTGCCCCTTCTGCTGCTCCTTTTCTTCTTTATGGATTTCCCAAGCGTCAGAGTCATAATCATCATAAACAGAACGCATGGGAAAGATCTGCTCTTCAATCTGCTACTCAGGATGGTTGATTTTCTCATGATGATTTACGTTAATGAATAGAGGACAAGGCTCTATTGTATGCTCTTGGAAATCTGACATATCCAGCTCAGAATCTGATTCGTAGCTATCATATATAGGCTGGTTTCTCCCTAGATAATCAAATTTCTATGTTGGGCATTGCTTCTCTTCATCTGAATAATCATCAAAGCTAGGGACAACAGACACTTTAGGAGAAGAATGCAAGGCCTCTACAGCGATGAAATATTCATTATCATCCTCAGTAGAGTTGCCAAGAACATCCGCCTCAAGGAATGTAAAATCCTTTGTGCTTTCTTCAGATTCCAACCTTTCTATTTTGGTAGAGAGATATTTTATCAGTTTCATTACTTCTCCCAAAGCATATTCATCTTACTCATGGCCCTCATCCTCACAGCCTTCACTAGTGACAGCCATATCTTGATCATGGCCTTCACATTCCTCACAACAATTATGACAAATTAACTCAGAGGAATAATACATTTGACAATGCTTATTAAAGGCTACATGAAACTGTTCCAGGGAGGATATGCTAGCAGGGGGAAAGGATTGATACCACTCACGTGAATCCTTGTCCAATGAGAACATGAACATATTCATTAAAACATCCTCATTATGTATCTCCCAATGATGCATGAGTTCATGAAACTCATGGAGATGCCTAGAAGGGTTGTCCTCTTTACATTCTCTAAATATGGACAAATAATTACCCCATTCATCCATAGTAGGGACAACATTAGGAAAACCAATAACATCAGAAAAATTAAAAAGAGAAAACCTCTGAGCTTGGATTTTTTTCATTTCAAACCAGTGGATTCTCCAGGTGAATGATATGCAAAATGAGTGTGTCTGGTATTTTTTCACCATCAAATACCAAACCTAATCGTTGTGTTCTCCTAGGGGGATACCAGGTGTAGCCATAAGTAGTCACACTAAAACAGCGGAGACAAGACAATGGAGTCACTAGGTGAAAGCAAAATATTCAATTGTTCTGATACCTGATGCACCTTCAGAATCATAAGCTCATTGTCGTTCTCCCAGGGAAGATATATTCACTTTTGTCCCTGGAAATGATGCTAGAAATGTTAGCATCGAAAGTCACCTCTTGATTGAAAGGGTCGTAAGCCCAATACCCATCATTGTTTGGGGTGGATGTTGGTTTAAATGTGGATGGTCGATGGCCAAAACTCAACAACATGAAAGATGTTCAACACAGAACTGGACAGGAAATGCATAGGGAAGTGAGGGAAACATTAACTTCATTTAGTAAATTGAGTTAAAGTGAGAGAAGAAGGAAGAATTAGGAGAAAGAGTGAAGGATATTGCTCTGGGCATCAAGCCTTCTAGCAACTAAGAGAAGAAACCCCAATCTCAAGAGAATTCTTGATCTCAAATTGAGACATCGAAATATGTCTACAAGGGACACAGCTACAACTGCAGTATGATCAAACCTCCATCATCCTACAACTACAACAAATCGATTAGATCCTCCATGTCCGAGCCATTCAATGTGAGAAGGAAACAGATACACTGGGAAATGAATAAAACCGACCATGATACTTCTATAATCAAACATCCATTACAACAATATAATGATCCTTGACTAGATCATCCATGCCTGAGTGTTTTAAACAACTTTACAGATAAAATGAAAGAGAAAGGAAGATGAATTCTATTAACATGAAAGTCTCAAATCAATTACATAACCATAGGACAACTCTAGTGGAGAAAAGTTACAGATTGGGAGCTCTGCTCCACCAAATACCTTTACAAAATCCCATAACTTCGCATATATACTCAAAATAATTTTCCATCCTCAGTAGAGGCATTCTCAAACCATTTCATTCAAGGCTCGGTGTATGCATCTTCTTCTATCATTCTACACCTACATTCTCCTATCATACATGAGCTCAGATCAATATGGGCCCTGCAGAAAAACTGGCTCGTAGGGGTACCTGTAAATTATAACCTTGTACAATGTCTATTGCAAACAAATATTTAGAAAAGAACAGAAAATATGCAATGGTAAATACAAACATTACACAGAGATTTTTCCCCTGGAAACCCAAACCGGGAAAACCAACATATATTATATTTATTCAATGGGTTACATTGTTTACAATCCAATATACATATAGGATCCAACGGCATCCAAAACCCTAACCCAATGACCTGGATTAGTCCAAAACCCTAATTCCTTAACTGGAAATAGAAAACCATCGGCAAAAACCATGTGCCCAAAAAACCACCTAAATACATGACATGTTTCCCGAGGTAGAAAAATTGTTTCCGAGGGCGCTACCCCCAGATCCCCGCGTGGGGGGATCTGCCCCACTGCACCCCCATCTAACACCCCTGTGCACCCGGCGCATACTCTCAGACACTACAACTCGTGCAAATAATATAACACATACCCAACATTCTCCCACTTTTTGTTTTCTTTGCATAGAGGGGGTTACAGGGTTACATAGTCAAAAATCCAGGGAAACAATGCCCATGGATCCTCTACACCAAGAGAACTTCTTAGTGCTCACAGATTTTGTTAATGAGTCTGCAACACTCTTTAAAGTTTCCACCTTCATTAGTGATACCTTCTTTTCTTCAATCATGTCTCTCACAAAGTGATATTGAACATCAATGTGCTTTGTCTTTGAATGATAAGCAGGGTTCTTCGCCAGAAAAATTGCACTCTGACACTCTATACTTACAGCTTGTTTTACCAACCCAATACCTGAACACAATCTTTGTAACCATACTGCTTCCTTACTTGCATGAGTGGCTGCCATGTATTCGGATTCTGTAGTTGAAAGTGCCACTACAACATGTCTTTTTCTCATCCAACTTATTGCTCCTCCAAACAGGCTAAACACATACCCACTTGTAGATCTCCTACGATCCAAATCTCTAGCCCAGTTTGCATCCACAAATCCATGTATATCAAACACTTTGTACAATATCGGTCTTCCTTCGTAGCACAATCCATAGCTAGCAGTGCAACGCAAATACCTGAAAACCCTTTTTACTGTTGTCCAATGCTCCTTCCCTGGTTTTGACATATACCTGCTCAAAACTCCCACTACATGTGCAATGTCCAGTCTAGTACAGACCATTTCATACATAAAACTACTAATTGCACTCGCATATGGAACATGAGACATTTCCTCCTCTTATTCATGTGTCTTGGGACACTGATCCACAGATAACTTTACACCAATAGGAATAGGAACCTTGACCGGTTTACATTCCTTCATATTAAACCTCTGCAATATTGTCTCGACATATTTTCTCTGATTTAACCAGAGTTTCCTCTTTTTTCGATCTCTTTTAATTTCCATGTCCAAAATGAAATTTGAAGCACCAAGATCCTTCATGTCGAATTTAGAGGACAACTGAGTTTTTACATCCTAGATAATCTCCTTGTTGTTTCCTATCAACAACATGTCATCCACATACAAGACCAAATAAATAAAATGATCACCAATTAATTTAGAATACACACAGTGATCCTCTTTGCTTCTTGTGAAGCCAAGTCCCATCATATAAGTATCAGATTTTTTATACCACATCCTGGGTGATTGTTTTAAACCATACAGGGAATTTTTTCAGCTTACATACCAGCTCCTTCTTTCCTTTCACATCATAACCTTCTGGTTGCTTCATAAAGATTTCTTCTTCCAGATCCCCATCCAGGAATGTTTTATTCACATCCATCTGTTCTACTTCAAAATCAAATGCAACAACAACAAATAAAAGAAATCGTATAGAGGTTAACTTGGCAATAGGAGAAAAAATCTCACCAAAATCAATTCCCTCAACCTGGGAATAACCCTTTGTTGCTAACCAAGCTTTGTATTTCTCCACTTTTCCTTCTGCATTCAACTTCTTTTTAAATACCCATTTGCTACCAATGGGATTTCTTCCAGTTGGAGACTCCACTAGAGACCAAGCCTCATTCTTATCCAAATATGCCATTTCTTCTTCCATGGCCCTTTTCCAGAGATTTCCATCCTTTGAATCCACTGCCTCCCTGACAGTTCTAGGATCATCATCAGTAATAGACAAAGCAAAATTTGAACGAAAATCAGATGGAATATACCTTTCTGGTAGCCTTCTTTCTCGATCTGATCTCCTTAATACTAGAGTATGAGGATCTTCTTCTTCTGATTCATGTTCTTCTGTAGAGTCTCCTTCATCATCCTTTAAATTGAACTCTATCTTCTATGGTTCTTCCTTACTTGGTAGAACTTCCTATTTAACAACATCCTTCATTTCTCTAAATACCACATCTTGGCTATACAATACCTTCTTAGTTTTTGGATTCCAAATCTTATAATGTAATGATCCCAAGCCATTATGCAAGGATCATCACTGTTTTGGTGTCTTTTAAAAACTTTTTCTGACTGAGGTATTTCGTCAAACACTTTGTTGATCTACCTTTTAGATGTGTTTATATGTGTTTATGCAGAAAATAACAGAAAGAGATAACCATGGAACATACCTCAACCATATGCAATAAGATAGACAAGCCAAAACATCTCAATTCTTCTTTATTCATAAAATAGAGAAACCTGCTACAATGAAGATGCCGATCTGGAATGCTCAACGGATGGCCAAGAAGATAGACAATAGATAATAGCTGCTACAAAATGCTCCCTCTAATACAAAAGATGCCTCCAAAGGTTGAATGAGAAATGAAGATCAATACAAGAAAATCGGAATGCCAAACTCTCCAGCTGAAGAATGCCACGCTCCAATAGAAGGATGAAACCCTCAATAACTCGGTCCTGCTGCAAAAAGTGTTCAATCAACCTAATAAATATGCCAACTGATAGATCGGGTGATGGTAAGAACAACCCAGGTGACCGAATCTGCAAGGTCTCTCTCAATCTCTATAGATCTGAAATCCCCCACTGAATGGTGCACCCCACTGGATGACTGAAACCCTAGATAATTCGGCCCTGCTACTAAAAGTGTCCAATCACCCTAATAAATATGCCAACTGATAGATCGGGTGATGGTAAGAAAAACCCAAGTGACCAAATCTCCAAGATCCCTCTCAATCTCTGTAGATCTGAAATCCCCCACTGAATGGTGTGCCCCACTGGATGACTGAAACCCTAGATACTTTGGCCCTGCTAAAGGAGGACTCTAAATTCTCTGAAACTCTCCATAAATATAGATCGGGACACTACAAATCACTAGGTAAAGTCTCGGGGTCAGATCTGAAGTGTAACCCCTCCAAACGGACTAGATCTGGATCTCAAAAACGCCCTCCTTCTCTTCAATTTGCCCCACTGCTCAAGAAATAATCTTAGCCATAAAATTGTCTCAAAAAGCACTAGATCTAATGTCCAAGGCCCTGAAATGAAAACCCAAGTGATAGAATCTTCAACGGCCCTGCCAATCTCCTACAACGAATCTCTCTCCAAAGATGGTGCACCCCTCTTGCTGGAATCCCTCAATTGGTGCGCCCTCTCTCTATCTTCACATGAATTTGATGTAGAATCTTCCTGCAACTGAGTAGATCTGGAACTAGAATGGTGTGGGAGAGTATTCCATCTCCAAGACCAAGCTTGGGACAAGATAGGTGGAATCTTTCACCACCGAATCGTCCTCTAGGGTTTGTTATGTCAAAACCCTCAAAACCCCCAATATTGGGCTCTCTAGCTAGAAGCCAGAAATCAAAATAAGATCATACATGAATGATGAGTAGAGGCCCTTGCCTTCCTTTTATACTTTTTGGCTCACCTTTTCCCTCCAAAGTGACTTTCATTTTATTACTATTTAATTAATTAATTAAATCACTTTAATTAATTAATTAACCTTTTACCTATGAAAATCTCCTTATCTCTCCTTGTGGCTTTCCTGGCCACTGAAAGTCACTTATAGATATCCCATCCTGTAGTGCTACTCCTCCCAATTCCAATGAGCTATTACACTGAGAGGTTCCTCCAAGTAATGTGCCCAAAATGCCCTCTTCAGTGATTTTATTTAACTTATAGCTCAAAATAGTCAAAATCATGGAAATCGTCGGAATGGAACGAAACCAAAGCCAACCTGTGCAGAATGGCTCATAATGATGGAATATGATGATAAATTCCAACTGGACCCCACAATGCCTCTCAAATACCTCTGTACTCTCTATAACATCCATCTATCTACTCTGGTCATAATAAGCCTCTGCCCTGTGATGATGTCCCAAAGTGGGGACATTACAGTCCTCCCTGCTAGAAAATTGCTTGTCCTCAAGCAATAGCCAAATCCACTAAACTGAAATTCCAGGATCCCATGTCCACCTGTGGGATACATAGTAGAACCCCTCGAAAGATGAACAATAGTGCACTCCACCCCCTGGATCCCATATCAGGAAGTGAACTACAATACTCCGTGAAGCATAGTCTTGAAAGATATCAACCCTGTGAACCTCCTGCATATGACACATGGCCTCATATCGGAATGAGTCCATCCTCCAAATATCTACCAAGATCCACATGGTCTCCATCAACTGCACATGATGATGCCAGAATGAGGTACTGCAAGATCTTAGTGAGGCACCCTCAAGCGTTGTGCTAAATGGAAAGTTAGAATAACTTTCCCCTGCAATGGTCCACTCTCCCTTGTCGATCAATGAACTGCTCAATCCTGCAATCCCTGGGTCCCATGCTAACCTCTGTCGATGATCCTCCTACTAACACTGCACTACTCTGTCCATGACTGTCTGTCCCCTGCATACATACAAGATCCTCCTCGCCGGGATCCTCAAGCTGAAATACCTGTGACCACCGAACCTGCTGCCTAGAAATTGTATTGGCATAGACACCTCTGTAGAAGAAGTACCTGTCCAAATGTCTCCATGCCCTATCATGATGATCAAGAGGAAGAAAAGGTCTCACCCCATAGGACAAGTACCTACCGACCCACTCCAAACCAACCCAAGGTGGAGTGTGTGGCTCTCTGGCGCCACCTGGGTCATCATGTAGTGAAACATCCTGCTAACCAAGTGAACTCCCGGATCCCATGGTAAACTTGGAAGTTTATCACTTCCAGTCTCCGCTAGTTTCTCCTGTGCTTGGTTGATCACTGTCAGAATCCCACTACGCTCATCTGTCATCACCAGGTCTATGATTCTCACCATCACACACCAAGCCTCAACTGTCTGTCTAAAACGATACACCTTTGACCTGATGTATGCCGTAAAAGTACTCCTGTCATATAGTATTGACTTACTCACTCTCCATGCCCCCAGCCATGGCCTATCCCTCCTCATGCTGTTGTCTATGATAAAAGTGTCAGGAAATGCTAATAGAAACATCTGCAACTGACTGTAGGACTGGGAGGTGTCACATGCTTTGGTCAATCCCAATGATTCAACCAAAAGCTCATCCATTAGTATCCATGAAAGATGCTCTCCTATGGTCATCACCGAGTCCCAACCATCCAGTACAACCAAAAGTAACCCCTCCGACTGTTGTTCAACCAACCTCCATCTCTCATCTACCATGCAACTGCTGAACTGGTGAAGGTGATCTCCCACAACTATGTGCTACTACAGAGGAGTGACATATACATACTCCCCTGAGTGTGTCTCCTCCCTGCAAGGCACTATACCCCTCTGAATGCCACCATACACCTCGACATCTCTCTGTGAGCTATCACTCATCATGGTATGCTCCGGCATACTCATGACATCTCCCGCAAACTCATGCTGCATCACAGATCCTGGGCGTACAGCTGGATCAATCTCTATATGGAGATCAACCACTCCCAAGACACAAATGGAAGTGTCCCCCATCGACTGGTGCTCCTCTGCTAGATCATCAACATCCTCTGTCAATGTGACTGACTGATACATTTGACTGTCCACTAAGACAGATGAAGTGGATCTCTGATGAATATCCTCAAGAGACCCATCTGATATAAACTCTAATTCTTGAAGGGCAGTCTATCTGCCTCTCAAGAATCCTCGAGTGCTCTCCAACTCTTGAGTGAGTCGGTCTACCTCCAACTCCTGCCCCCTCAGGGCCCTATGATACAACTCGCCAATCCCCAGTAGGTAGTCTATGTCTGTCAACAACTGCTGGTAGTCAGTCCTCATCATAGACACTCTCTCCCGGAGAGTATGAAAATCATCCATGGAAAATCCTCCATCTGAGCTACCCTGTGCCACTAATGCTCTCCAACCATAATCTGCCATCACTACATGCATGTCATCAATATGTCTAGTGGCTTCCCTAATCATAGCCTCACTAACTCCCAACTATGTTGCTAAGTGGTGTGACTCCTGATCATAGTCATGTTGGGGTACCCCCTCATGCCTCTCACTGCTAGTGCCATCACTAACAACACTCTCTACAGAAGATAAAGTGATGAACTGTCTGCTGTCTACTGTGCCACTAGGTACTCCTGTATGCCACTGCATCCCATCACTAGATTCCATCTCCTCCTGACTCAAATTGTATCTTGTATGAACAGTTGTATCCTCATGTGCACTCAACCTGCTACTATCATCTGCGCCTGGATCCCATATAGCTATATCCAGACACATGCTATTGTCATCCTGACTACCAAAGAGTGCATTCTCATCCATGCAATCTGATCCTGGAAGTAAGTGTTCCATCCACCTATCAACCTCTGCCATTTGCTCAACCACTGGAGTCTCCAATAGTTGTGACTCCATCTCCTCTAACTGACCTGTATGTGTGGGGTCAACTGCATGTACGTCCTGTACCTCCTCCTGGATCTATGGGTCTACTTCTCCATGGTGTGCATCCCTCACACTAGTCTCATCCATCATACCTGACGTGCCACTGATTTCCTCATCTGACGTGGCTATCATGGGTGTCTGAACAAGTTTCATATGTGTCACGGCCCCCATAGGAAGCTCATCATCTCTAGGTGCTAACACATGTGAATCCTCACTAGTGTCACCACTCTGTTGAGGCGTAAGGTCATCAATGGTATGTGACGTGTCTGCTGAGACACTGGGGCTATCATCCTGTCCATCCAGTTGCCTATATACTACACAAGGGTCATCCTCCTCCTCAAGCGTGCAATCATCACTAGCCTCTATGCAAGATTCATCATCACTATCCTCTGAGGTAGAGTCGCTATCACTAGCCTCTGTGCAAGAGTCACTTTCATCATTTGACTGCTCTGAATCCACATCTATCACTCCATCCTCGCACACCCCATCATTACTGTCATGGTGCGCCTCCATAGTGTGCTTCTTACCCTTACCCCTACACGTATGATCTGGTTCCCAAGGCACCTTGCAACTGTAGCAAAGATGCATGCTCCTAATGGGTGTGGGGTTTCTAATGGGCGTGGGGTTACCCCAAAGGGCTGCTCTGATTTCCTCCCTCTTCTTGAGCCAACGTGCAATCCTCTTCTTGTTCCAACTAGGAATTTTATAGGATAGGAACCATTGGAATGTTATGATCCCTTTGAAATTATTGAGGCTTTCATATTCCCTCTCACACTCCTCAATCCTGTTAACAATCTCCATTTCCTTCCAAAAATCCATTTATCCCTATGGAAGACCCCCCAGGTTTGCAGGATTTAAGCTCTGATACCACTGTAATGATCCCAATCCATTATGCAAGGATCATCACTGTTTTGGTGTCTTTTAAAAACTTTTTCTGAGTGAGGTATTTCGTCAAACACTTTGTTGATCTACCTTTTAGATGTGTTTATATGTGTGTATGCAGAAAATAACAGAAAGAGATAACCATGGAACATACCTCAACCATACGCAATAAGATAGACAAGCCAAAACATCTCAATTCTTCTTTATTCATAAAATAGAGAAACGTGCTACAATGAAGATGTCGATCTGGAATGCTCAACAGATGCCCAAGAAGATAGACAATAGATAAGAGCTTATACAAAATTCTCCCGCTAATACAAAATATGCCTCCAAAGGTTGAATGAGAAATGAAGATCAATACAAGCAAATATGAATGCCAAACTCTCCAGTTGAACAATGCCACGCTCCAATAGAAGGCTGAAACCCTCAATAACTCAGCCCTGCTGCCAAAAGTGTTCAATCGCCCTAATAAATATGCCAACTGATAGATCGGGTGATGGTAAGAACAACCCAGGTGACCGAATCTCCAAGGTCCCTCTCAATCTCTATAGATCTGAAATCCCCCACTGAATGGTGCGCCCCACTGGATGACTGAAACCCTAGATAATTCGTCCCTGCTGCCAAAAGTGTCCAATCACCCTAATAAATATGCCAACTGATAGATCAGGTGATGGTAAGAAAAACCTAATTGACCGAATCTCCAAGATCCCTCTCAATCTCTGTAGATCTGAAATCCCCCACTGAATGGTGTGCCCCACTGGATGACTGAAACCCTAGATAATTTGGCCCTGCTGAAGGATGCCTCCAAATGATATGAAACTCTCCATAAATATAGATCGGGACACTGCAAATCACCAGGTAAAGTCTTAGGGTTAGATCTGAAGTGTAACCCCTCCAAACGGACTAGATCTGGATCTCAAAAACGCCCTCCTTCTCTTCAATTCGCCCCACTGCTCAAGAAATAATCTGAGCCATAAAACCGTCTCGAAAAGAACTAGATCTGATTTCCAAGGCCCTGCAATGAAAACCCAAGTGATAGAATCCTCAACGGCCCTGCCAATCTCCTACAACGAATCTCTCTCCAAAGATGGTGCGCCCCTCTTGCTGGAATCCCTCAACTGGTGTGCCCTCTCTCTATTTGCACATGAAACTGATGTAGAATCTTCCTGTAACTAAGTAGATCTGGAACTAGAATGGTGTGGGACAGTATTGCATCTCCGAGACCAAGCTTGGGACAATATAGGTGGAATCTTTCACCACTGAATCATCCTCTAGGGTTTGTTATGTCAAAACCCTCAAAACCCCCAATATTGGGCTCACTAGCTAGAAGCCAGAAATCAAAATAAGATCATACATGAATGATGAGTAGAGGACCTTGCCTTCCTTTTATACTTTTTGGCTCACCTTGTCCCTCCAAAGTGACTTTCATTTTATTACTATTTAATTAATTAATTAAATAACTTTAATTAATTAATTAACCTTTTACCTCTGAAAATCTCCTTATCTCTCCTTGTGGCTTTCCTGGCCACTGAAAGTCACTTCTAGCCATCCCATCCTGTAGTGTTTCTCCTCCCAATTCCAATGAGCTATTACACTGAGAGGTTCCTCCAAGTAATGTGCCCAAAATGCCCTCTTCAGTGATTTTATTTAACTTATAGATCAAAATAGTCAAAATCATGGAAATCGTCGGAATGGAACAAAACCAAAGCCAACCTATGCGGAATGGCTCATAATGATGGAATATGATGATAAATGCCAACTGGACCCCACAATGCCTCTCAAATAACCATGTACTTGCTATAACATCCATCTGGCTACTCTGGTCATCATAAGTCTCTGCCCTGTGATGATGTCCCAAAGTGGGGACATTACATATAACCTTTGAGACCATCTTTATATCTAATAAAGATACATTTTTCAGCCTTCTTATCCAGCTTACTCATGTTTTCCTTTCAAACATGAACATATGCATCATAGCCAAATACCTTAAGATGTGTGAGAGAAGGTTCCTTACCAGTCCATACCTCTCGTGGAGTCTTTTCACCCAATGATGATGAGGGTGATTTGTTGACCAGATAACATGCAGTACCCACTGCCTCTACCTAGAATTATTTCCCTAACCCGACACCACTGAGCATGCACCTTGCTTTTTCCATCAATGTCTTGTTCATCATTTCCACAACTCCATTCTCCTAAGGTGTATACGGATTAGTCTTCTTCCTTGATATACTGCACTTCTTACAGAATTCTTCAAATTCATTCCCGCAGAACTCTCCGCCATTATCTGTTCTTAGCACCTTAATTATTTTCTCTATTTGATTCTCAACAAGAGCCTTAAACTCTTTAAACCTGTCAAAGACTTCAGATTTCTTCTCGAGGAAATATATCCAAGTTTTCCTTGAGAAGTCATCTATAAATGAAACATAGTACACAGATTTTCCCAATGATGGGACCAACACAGGTCCAAAAACATAATTGTGAACTAGTTGTAAAATTCCTTCTACCCTCATTGCACCAGAGGGGAATCTTACCCGATTATGCTTCCCATATATACAATGTTCACAGAAATCAAAATCCAGAGAGCGGATAGACATACCTTCAACCATACCTTTACCGTGTAGTAGTCGAAGACCCTTCTCTCCGATATTCCCCAATCTTTGATGCCACAACATAACCTTTTCTCCAGAAACTGTAGGAGTTCTTTCTTCTTCAACTCCAATATCAGGAACAATGGAGCTATTACACCCATCACTATTAGTGCTTCCTAGAAGCTTATACAGAGTTCCAAACCAAACTCCCTTCATCAACACCATTGCTCCTCGAACCATCCTGCAAGTTCCCTTTTCAAAAAATGTTTTTACCCCTGCATCTTCCATTTTTCTTACATAAATCAAATTTCTAGCCATACCTGGGATGTGTAGAACACCAAGTAGTGTTATAATCCTTCCATCTGAGTCTCAACTTGAACTTTCCTCTTCCTATGATTCTGGTTGTTGAATCATTACCTAAAAAAACATTACCTCCATCATACTTTTCATATTCACAGAATCACTCCCTGTGGGGAGTCATATGAAAGGATGCACCAGAATCAATCAACCATGCCTCATGATCTACATGTGTTCTTGAAGAGGCCAAGTACACATCCCCTCCTTCTTCCTTGGAGGTCTTTTCTTTTGTAGAAGAATATTCTTCGGATCCCTTATTTTTCTCAACTTTGGATCTACACTGCTTCTTGTAGTGCCCTTCTTTTCAACACCTCCAACATACACTTACAAACTTTCCAGGAGATTTAGATCTACCCTTAAACTTAGATCTCCCACTTGAGAAATTAGATCTATTTCTTTCCTGGGAACGCCCTCTTGCAAATAATTCGTTTGTGTTATGTCCTTCCATATTCTTTCGTCTCATCTCCTCCGACAACAAGGATGAGACCACTTCTTCAAACTTTAAAGAAGTTGTATTACTACCTATGGCCACAACCAGACTATCCCACAAGTCTGGTAAAGAACACAACAAACTGATACATTTATCTTCATGTGAAATTTTAATCTCAACAGATACTAAATGAATTACCATAGTATTGAAGGCATTCAAATTCTCTGCCACCTAGTCTCCATCTCTCACCCTCAAGTTATACAACTTATTTCTTAGGAATATTTTATTTACCAGGGACTTAGACTGATACAACTTCCCCAACTTTTCCCATAAATCCTTGGCTATAGCTTCCTCTGACACATTCAGTAATACTGAATCGGAGAGACACAGTCGGATTGTGCTCTTTGCCTTCCGATATATCTTTTTCCAGTCATATGTGGAAGTTCCTGTAGGTGCAATACCTAGATCTACTGTGATCCACTGATCTCTGTCCACCAAAATATATTCCATCTTGAGCTTCCATAGCTCAAATATTTTCCCATTAAACTTCTCAATCTCCATCTTCGAATTGTTTGCCATTTCTTTTCACCTGAAAAACAATACCGCAGATCTCCCACTGTAACAAGGCTTATCACAGTCCCAAGCCAAACCCCTGACCACAAAGGCATCCCCCTGAAGCCAATAAAGATCTGATACCAAATGTAAATTATAAATAGATATTCAGAAAAGAACAGAAAAGATACAATGGAAAATACAAACATTACACAGATATTTTTCCCCTGGAAACCCAAACCGGGAAAACCAACATATATTATATTTATTCATTGTGTTACATTGTTTACAATACAATATACATATAATATCCATCGGCATCCAAAACCTTAACCCAATGACCTAGATTAGTCTAGAACCCTAATTCCTTAACCGGAAATAGAAAACCATCGGAAAAAAACATGTGCCAAAAACATCACCTAAATACATGACATGTTTCCCGAGGTAGGTGTCACATTTTCAGAGGTATAATTTTTTTTTCCGGGGGCGCTGCCCCTGGAACCCCTTTAACCCTCCTGGGTGCCCCCGCATACACTCAGACACTACTACTCGTGCAAAGAATATAACACATACCCAACAGTACCATGGGTTGAAGGTTCGCCTCCACTTCAACATCTTCCATGATTTTCATTTATGGGATGAGGCGAGGCTTCAACCACCTTCCCCTTCTTTAATTTACTTCTTCATCGATATTAGAATGAGTCCAAGTATATTTGGCACCTAAAGAATGTGGCGACCCCTTCTGCGACAACATCGACGTTTTATCCCCAGGCATAGCTCACGTGAACTCTGCACCTTTACCTGCATACGACCTCGATCCATGACCCAACGCTTATCCCCTATGAAATTTTGGGATTTCACATTTCAGGAGTATTCACTCCAATTGATTCCCAATATCTTTATGTTCGAACTCATGAAATGGCCTCTCTCATATTGACGATCGGATCTGCTATGCATCCAACGACCATGATTGCATCCCGGAAACCCCAGTCACCAGCCGATAAACAGGCGCTTACTCTTCTTTATCGCCTCTCTTTTATATATGACCTTGGGACATGACCTAGGGATTTATCTATGATTTTTTTGGGACTTCTCTTTTCAGGGAATCAGGGCATTTCTTTCTGTGAAACCTCCTATTTGTGAAATCGCGATTTCTGGATTTCGCGTTTTGCAAACTTGCATCATGATCCACGCTAAAACCTGGACTCGTGAAATAAAAAATTATCTAATCTACTGCCACATGCCCCTCCGATTTGGACGACCCATATATTCTTCGCACTTCAGGACTCGAGGGTTTCGCGCCTTCCTCACTTCAAAATTTCCGAAGTGGCATTCTCTGCTATCCTGATATGCACACACCTTAGAACAACGCGCCCCGAATTTGGATGAAACACAGTTGTGAATTTTTTAAACCCCCTTATTTTTCATTTGGTCATCTAATGGAAAACTCCTAAGGGAAAACACCCCCCTACAAGAATATGTGATAATATCCCCTACATGGGATTCCTTCCGAGATGCCATTAAAGAGAAATACTACCCTGTTGGAAGCTACGAGGACCAATACACCAGATGGACCACCCTATGTCAAGAAAGGGACTAGACAGTACCGGATTTCACCAATATTTTCCACACCCTATGCACCAAATTGGGTGTCATCTAGTACTCAGATACCGTAGTTATTTTCATAGATACATTAAAACATAAATGGAGTTCCTGGACATTTCCACATTGGGCACGGCTTATAGATACACTGTCAAGATTAAGCAGAAATTTAAGCAGAAACAGAGAGAGTTTGGATCTGCAAACCCCTCACAGCCGAAGTAGGGAAAAGGCATCCCCAACCCACAAAGCAAGGGACCAAGCTGAGAGGGCCACCCTAAGTAAAACTAGTTTAAGCTGCAACAAAAGAAGGGAAATGCGAAGATGAAGAAGGACATGGGAAAATGGTGTGAGTACCATAAAATTCCTTAGCACAACACTGAATAATGTCACTCCAAGCAGTCCCTCGTGGTCGAGCTGAAGGCTTCTGAGTCAGAGGTCGATTATGATTCTGAGTCAAATCCTTAAGGAGGGAACCATATTATTGATGTTGAACCCAGTGCCACTGTCGCTACCACCAAATTCCTGCCAAGTGAACCAGAGGAACCATAGGAAGGAGAAGGCCTATTTCACTCGAAGATATGGATCAAGGGGGCTCTAATTCATTTCATTGTATACAATGGTAGTAAGAAGAACCTGATTTCAGCAGAGGTCATCAAGCAGCTGGACCTGCCAACAAAATCTCACTCGCAACCCTACACCATCGACTCGCTTCACCAAGGAAGAGATCTCTTTGTGATACAATAGTGTCATCTTCCCTATGACATCAAGACTTTCAAATATGAAGTACTATGTGATATTTCTCCCCTTGAATTTTGTGATGTTTTTTTAGGACAACAATATTTGTGGAAGCGTCGTGTTGTGTATGAGTCCATACATGTTGATGGACGTAAGTGACACATAGTCAACTATAAGGTCATATATGGACCGAGGTTGTCTAAATAACCCAATTTATTTGGAATGAAATGACTCGATGAGCTTAATGGCTCTGTTGGCCAACTAAAGTCCTAAAAATAGTAAAAGAAATAAACTAATCTAAAGCTATGATTATAACAAATGATATATTACTTAATAATGTTTATTAAAAAGAAAGGTGAATATACAAATGATTATAAACAATCTATATACAGTTTACAAGGTTTACTTGAAATCTTGAGAAAATGAATGTTCATAATAATGTTTCAAATAAGATAAAGTAAGAACATAAATCTTTTTGTATTTTTTAATGTTTAAAGATTTTAAACTAATAAATACTAAGCAAATACAATTGAAACAATGACACAAAAACTATCAAAGCTAATTAATGCAATCATCGTCTCATTCATATATAAACAAATTTGAATAAAAGAAAGAAATGTGCCTACTAACCTCTCACTGATCAACAATACTAAGCTAAATTCATCTCTTTGTATTTGTATGTGAACCTCTTTACCTGTGTCAAGTGTAAACCTATGAAAAAAGCAACAATAATACTTCGTGAAGAAATTCAAGGAACTGTTTCATATTCGAGAGCGAGTTTATAATGACAGAAAGACAAATAATTATATATCTTGTGACCTTCAAATGTCCAATAACTGAAAATGAAAGAAATTCCAATTCTCAGGAATGGTGTTACCAACTATTTAGCATCAGATGTAAACTCAAAATAATTGAATAGATAATCAGTCACAAATATAAACTAAACCAAAAGATAATGAACAACATAAAGAAAAGCATGATATAAAATATTATGTGCAAAATTGACTAAAGATAATTCGACACAGATAACATTTCACATCAAGAAATTACATGAAAAGACAATGAAAAAACATTGTAAAATCTACACAGGACGAAAGCCAAAGAGTAAGTTGCTTTCTCATATAGTTTCAAACAAAATATGTTCATCATATGGTCCAGGAAGAACTTTTGGGATAATAGACTCTTAAAGATTGAAAAAAATTAATATATAAATGATAGCAATTAACCATGTATTGATAAAATAGACTAAAGCTAATTTATATCAATGCATAATCAGTTATTCAAAGAATATGAAGATACTATAATGAAAATAAAACCATTTTACTCACAAGACAAAAACCATTAAGCAACCTGGATTTCCGTATTCTTATTTGAAAATACTTGTCCATTCTCCCAAAGATTCCAACTATCCGTTACTCCATTTGAAAAGAAAAAAAGTTTACAAAAGAAATAATATACAAAAGAGAAAGGATCAAAATCCTCCTCTCCATTTCTTGGATCCTTTTGGATCTAAGCTTTATCATATATTTATAAAATGAATGAATAGACTGGGCGTCACTAATAATTTTCGCCACCTGAAATTTTCCTCATAAAGAGACACAAATATCTCTCCAATCCTGCATTTGTTTGGGACCATTCCCATGTGTAATATAAATGGGTCCATTTTGGAGATGGTTTTCAACCATTTCTTCAAATTCCTCACGGTTTGGATGCAATCAGTCCCGCAACATCGTCTGTCTGTTCTTGACGCATTTCCAAATTTTATCTGTTGTTGCTCATAGATTTATTTGCAGCAATCCAATATTATTTTTGGATAAATCATATTGAACGTATTTAGATAATAAAATCAATCCATGATTAGATCCGTACCAAATAACTTATAATAGAAACCTGTGAAACAAAAAGAAACCTAAATTAATAACCTAAAAATTGTGAATAAAACAAAATCTAGAACAATAAAATAAAAAATGAATTTAAACTAACTATAAGTTCTAAACAAACATTGTTTATATTTTCCTTTCAAATATGATCTTAAAATTTTAGAAGCTTCAAGTTGATGGGGAGGAGAAAAATATTAATTTTGGGTTTTCACAAAATCAAACAAATGATAGATAATTCTTTTATTATTATTATTATTATTTTAAAATGAGATGCAAAATGAAAAAAAGAATTTAATTAATTAATCTCACCAAATGATTTTGTGAAAATGAGAAACCAACCAAGATATTATTTGATGAAGTATTGAACCCATTATTCAAATAGTCAAAATTGCTAATGAGCAAAAGAATGAACACATAATCATAATTTAAACGAAAGTAAACAGTGGATAAAAATTAACATTTTTGTTTAAATTGAGATTTATATGCTTGTTCCTAAATTTTGACATATACTCTTGTGATGAATGTCTCATACTATAGTGAATGTCTTAAGTTTGTCTCAAAGCAAGCCAAGGTATGGAACTATTTGAAAAGGTTGATTATGTAGCTCATTATAATTATCAAGATTCTAATGGAGGCCCTTTAAATTTTGTAAAAATTTAGGGGGATTTGTTGGGGCCCAACAAATGGAGATTTATTGGGTGAAGTAGTTATCTTTGATCTGGTAAGATTTCATCTGAGGAAGAAAATAATAAAACTTGAAAAAGGTTTTAAGCTCCCTGAAATAAATTCACTCTAAAACCATATAGTATTAGGATAAGTTCAATGTTATAACCACACAATAGAATTTTATTTGCAGAGGATTATAAACTGAAATAATGTCTTAATCAAAGAGTCACGATGTTTATAAAAGAATTTCAATACCGTTGACAGAGCCACTGCTGCCAGGAGGAGTCCATAACCTCGGAAGGGATGTCATTTAACCCACTCAAGTACTTTAATCCCATCCAAAAATTGTCTATCCATGTGATGTATACTTCCATAAAAGTTAATTTAAAAGAATACACCAACTACCTCTCAACCCGACATTGTTTCTTTGCCAGCAGGCATGTTCAATACCCTGACGAAGTTGTCTTGGTATCATGTGTGCATTTACCCACTGCCAGCGAGCTTGTTCAGTACCTCGACGGGTTTACACACACTTCCCACACTTAAGTGCTTCCAACCCTCTTATGCCACTTTTAAATAATAATACAATTATATATTTATTGATGACAAAGAGAGCGAGGTGATACTAGAAGTCAATTGCAATATAGGTGAACAATTGATAAAAAAAAATATTTTCTTTCAAAACTGGAAGTTTTATCATGGTTTAGAGATTTTAGATTTCATTTAAGAAATCATATAGAGAATGGGGAAGAACTTAAAAGTGATTCCTTAAGAATATGGACGATGTAAAAAGTTTAAATATCATCGTAATTCTCAAACATTTAAACCATATCTCTGATGTAATACTCTGGCAAAAACAATTTGAAGACAAAACGAAAGTGACAATTGACTTAAAAATCAATTGTCTGAGCTATATCTTAATATCAGGACCTCTTTGAAATATTTCAAATTGTTTGAAAACACAAGTCTTGAAACAAATGCTTCCTTCCGACGATTTCTCTTGGATCAAAAATATAATGGTTCAAAAAGACAGACAAGAAGAAAATTCAATCAAAGAAATTAAAGAAAGAAAAAAAAACACACAACAAACCAAATCGTATTTTATTAATGGAATCCAAAATCAAAAGTGTATAAAAATAAAAAATAAAACAAAATCAAAATAGCAAAAGCACACTTTCAGAAACAATTTTGGCCAAAGATAAACCCAAGATTTGGGATCTATTATCATCTCACTATAAAATAAAGTAAGAACTAAATCATATAAAATATCATGTGTGAGCAAGTTCTTCTCTTAAGATAGTGATGCATGAGATGTTACTTTGAACAAACATTATTATTAAAAAAAAAAAGACTAAAAGAAAATAGAAAAATCCTTATTAATATGAGTGAAGTGCTACTCGTGGCACCTTGGGTTGGGGTTGAATTCGGGTGAATTGATAGTTTAATTTTACTTATATCTTTACTTTCCATTTTAAAATTTCCATGATGATTATGTGTTTTTGAAAATAAATATTCAACGAAAAGAAGAGAGAAAATCATTAAAGTGGACTTCCCTGACAACATTCATATTATGGTTCTCTTGGTGTACCCACTTGTCTTCATAACTACATTATTACACAAAGAAACATTGAGAAAGAAAACTAAAGGAAACCTACTCCTAAACCTACTCCAACTACTAAATAAATCAAAATACTAAGTGAAGTCATGCTTCCAATGTAGCCATCGAAGTAACTCCAATCATGCAATGAAAACAAAATCAAATATTAGTAACAAGAATGGTAGTATATCTAAATATGACAAAAATACATCATACTTACCTTTATTATCATCATTTAAAAACAAAGAAAGCATGACCTTACCATTCCCTTGAACATTCTTTATGTATGAATCCTCCATCCATTCTGCAATTTTGTCATTATATGGGTAAAAAAAACATGAAAAAATGAGATTGTGAAGCTTGTGAGAGTTATGGGGACCTAACATAACCATCGGCCTAGACCGAAGTGCCACATCCTCCCGACAATTTTCCTTTCATTCCATATTCTCTCCATCTGAAGGATATAAAATGAGTGTGTCAAAGTTACCTCCTTGATCTCTAAATAAGGTGAAGATAATCTTACCATTCCCTAGAAACTTTTCGAGATATGAATAGTCCAACCAATCTGAAATCCTATCATAATCCATGAAATTACTAACATGGGATTGTTCGAAAGAATTCACATACGGAAAATATTCCTAATGAGAATAAAGTATTATATTATCATGGAAAGAATCTTGTAAAAAGGTCAGATCAAGATTGTGATAACTTATCGTGATTTTTGATTGGAAAAGAAGTGTCCCATTCTCTTGAAACTTTTCACTGAGATCGAATACTTAAAGATTAATTATTTGAGGTGAACTAAATGGAACAACCAACATTTTTGAACAATCATGATTGGCAATAGTATTTGGCTGATTATACTTTTCAACCTCAAATAATTGATCGTGGAAAAATTGACATGAATCAATGGAAGATGCAATCTGAGACTCTTTCAAATCATTTCTTGATTTACCCACAGATAATTGATGAGAATAAGAATTAATATGTTCATGGGGATAATTATTTTTCTCTTTATCTTTTATTCAATAATCTCTATGAATTTGTACCTGATTATATAATGAATAATTCATTCCAAAGTGATCTGGAACACATGATTGTATAACATGATGATAAAAAATATTAGGGTACAAGGAATAATATGTAGAAGAATTGAGGAGAGGAAATGCATCTCTTGAAATGATAGGTATATGCGTTTCAAATTTTTGTTTTGTTCCCTCTCCTTGAATAAACGGATCATCTCTCATCATATGTTCTTTTAAAGAACACGGGATATTTTCTAAGAAAAAATTATGTTCATCATAAAAGGGTGAATGTGAGAGAAACTTACCAGAATTAGATGATTCATTACTAGTTTGACCAATGTTGTCATCTCCCACTAATTGATATTGAACCTATTCACATGAGTGAGGGGACGTTTTACTCACAACAAGATTACCAAATTCACATTCCATATCTTTTACTTCAGAAACAATTGTAATATCTTGGAGAGTTTGACCACGGTCTCCTTTTAAATTCAAAGTTCCTTCCTCGATAGAAGAAGACATTATTGACAAAGAAACATCAGAAATGGAAAGTACATCTTGTAAAATGTCAATCTGCTCTTGATCTTCTAAAATGAAGGAAGTTGAAAAAAAAATGTGGTGCCTTAATCACTTCAACATCATCATGAAATTTTAAACCATCTTGAGATTGAGTATTAGTGCTCAATTCTGATTCGTTAACAATTAATTGATCTTTCTTGTCTGAGAGAGAAACGAGATATTCAAACCATTCATTAATAAGAGGCATTTCTTTCAAAGGGAATCTAGTACAAACATGTATGAACCTAATTGCAAAATCATTGAATGATTCATCATTTTCTTTCCTTAAGAAACTTAATTCTTCACTTAATTCATCATAATCATAATTGTTAAAATCTGATAAAAACTCAATTACAAACTTAGACAAAGAATGAATCGAATTAGCCAAAAACTATTTGAACCAATATTTAACCCGACCTTGGAAAGTGAGAGCGAACAATATGCATATAACATTAGGGTCAATGATATTATGTTTTAAACATTTATAAAAAAAATTAGAAATATGGTACACTGCAGATGTGTTCCCTTCACCATCAAAGGTGAATTCTGAAAAGAGATCAACTTTATTGTTGGGAATAAGTGGTAATGAGACATTGAAATCATGTTCCAACACAGTGATTTGGGAAGGAGCCATGAAAAATTAAGAAATTGAAGAAATTGAATCCAAATAGTTAGATTGCCATCTAATCTGCCTTGTAGTGCATTATAAGATGACACAGAAGAGGGATTTATAAATATGGAATTATGAAAGGCTGAGGGGTGAAACATTTAATCATTAAATTGTCCTCGGCCCTCCTTCTAGCGCCATTTGTTGATGGGTGTAAGTGACACACCATCAAATAGAAGGTCAAATCTGGATTGAGGTTGTCTACATAACCCAATCCGTTTGGAATGAAATGACCTGACGGGTTTAATGGCTCTTGGCCAACTAAAGTCCTAAAAATAGTAAAAGAAATAAACTAATCTAAAGCTATGATTCTAAAAAATGATATATTATTTACTAATGTTTATTACAAAGAAACGTGAATATACAAATGATTATAAACAATATATATACAGTTTACAAGGTTTACTTGAAATCTTGCGAAAATGAATGTTCATAATAATGTTTCAAAATAAGATAAAGTAAGAACATAATTTTTTTTTTTTTTTTTAATGTTTAAATATTTTAAACTAATAAATACTAAGAAAATGCAATTCAAACAATGACACAGAAACAATCAAAGCTAATTAATGCAATCATCATCTCATTCATATATAAAAAGATCTGAATAAAAGAAAGGAATGCACCTACTAACCTCTCACTGATCAACAATACTAAGATAAATTCATCTCTTTGTATTTGTATGGGCTCCTCTTAACTTGTGTCAAGTGTAAACCTATGACAAAAGAAAGCATAATACTTCCTGAAGAAATTCAAGGAAGTGTTTCATATTCTGGAGTGAGTTTATAATGACAAAAAGACAAATAATTATATATCTTGTGACCTTAAAATGTCCAATAACTGAAAATGAAAGAAATTATGATTCTCAGGAATGGTGTTACCAACTATCTAGCATCAGATGTAAACTCAAAATACTTGAGTAGATGATCAGTCACAGATATAAACTAAACCAAAAGATAATGAACAACATAAAGAAAAGCATGATATAAAATATTATGTGGAAAACTGACTAAAGATAATTCAACATAGATAACATTTCACATCAAGAAATTACATGAGAAGACAATGACAAAACACTCCAAAGTCTACAAAGGACGAAATCCAAGGTGTAAACTTATTTCTCATATAGTTTCAAACAAAATATGTTCATCACATGGTCTAGGAAGAACTTTTGGGATAATAGACTGTTAAAGATTGAAAAAAATTAATATATAAATGATAACAATTAACCATGTATTGATAAAATAGACTAAAGATAATTTAAATCAATGCATAATCAATTATTCAAAGAATATGAAGATACTATAATGAAAATAAAACCATTTTACTC
>ML781376.1:533608-578859 GCA_009831015.1 Picea engelmannii | reverse complement strand
TATGGACCTTATAAGGTGTTGCAAAAGATTGGTACTATGGCATACAAATTGGAGTTGCCTGCATCTTCACAAGTACACCCAATTTTCCATGTTTCATGCTTAAAGAAGGTTATAGGTGACAAGATCCCAGTTCAAACTATATTGCCATAACTTGATGAGGAAGGAAAAATCATATTGGAGCCTAAATCCATCATTGACACAAGAATTTGTCAGCTGAGGAATAGATCCATTTCCAAGTATCTCATTAAATGGAGGAAACTATCGGCTGAAGATTCCACTTGGTAAGATGAGTCGTTTATACAGAAGCATCCAGATTTACTCAAGCGTTGCGGACAACACTTGTCTCAAGGGGAGGGGCATGTTAAGCCCTAATATTGGCTCATTACCCCTTAACTGGGTCATGTTATATTAGTAATTTTATTTTATTTATGTCGGCTTTAGGGCATTAGTTGTAATTATACCTCCTAGTCTCCTATATATACCAAGGAGACATTTTCATTTTGAATCATCTTGTACTTGAACATTTAAGTGGTGTAAAAGGAGGTTTCCCCCTCGAAGAGGCTTATTATCTGAAATTATCTCTTTTTCAAGGCGTTGAGTACTTTTCTAGAGGTTTTTCTATGCTATATTGATGTTTGGTTCTTAACAAGGCGTGCTCAAACCATTTCATTCAAGGCTCGGTGTATGCATCTTCTTCTGTCAGTATACACCTACATTCTCCTATCATACATGAGCTCAGATCAGTATGGGCCCTGCAAAAAAACCGGCTTGTAGGGGTACCTATAAATTCTAACCTTGTACAATGTCTACTGCAAACAAATATTTAGAAAAGAATAGAGAATATACAATGACAAATACAAACATTACACAAAGATTTTTCCCCTGGAAACCCAAACCTGGAAAACCAACATATATTATATTTATTCATTATGTTACATTGTTTACAATACAATATACATATACGAGCCAACGACATCCAAAACCCTAACCCAATGACCTAGATTAGTCCAAAACCCTAATTCCTTAACTGGAAATAGAAAACCATCGGCAAAAACCATGTGCCGAGAAAACCACCTAAATACATGACACATTTCTCGAGGCAGAAAAATTGTTTCCAGGGGATCTACCCTCGGATCCCTGCGCGGGGGGATCTACCCCACTGCACCCTCATCTAACCCCCTTATGCATCCAATGCATACTCTCAGACACTACAACTCGTGAAAATAATATAACAAATACCCAACATTCTCCCACTTTTTGTTTTCTTTGCATACAGGGGGTTACAGGGTTACATAGTCAAAAATCTAGGGCAACAATTCCCATGGATCCTCTACACCAAGATAAATTCTTAGTGCTCACAGATTTTGCTAATGAGTCTGCAACATTCTTCAAAGTTTCCACCTTCATCAGTGATAGCTTCTTTTCTTCAATCATGTCTCTCACAAAGTGATATTGAACATCAATGTGCTTTGTCTTTGAATGATAAGCAGGGTTCTTCTCCAGAAAAATTTCACTCTAACTATGACAATCTATCCTTATAGATTGTTTTTCCAACCCAATACCTAAACACAATCTTTGTAACCATACTGCTTCCTTACTTGCATGAGTGGCTACCATGTATTCAGATTCTATAGTTGAAAGTGCCACTACAACACGTATTTTGCTCATCCAACTTATTGCTCCTCCAAACAGGTTAAACACATACCCGCTTGTAGATCTCCTACGATCCAAATCTCCAGCCCAGTTTGCATCCACAAATCCATGTATATCGAGCACTCTGTCCAATCCCGGTCTTCCTTCGTAGCACAATCCATAGCTAGCAGTGCCACACAAATACCTGAAAACCCTTTTTACTATTGTCCAATGCTCCTTCCCTGGTTTTGACATATACCTGCTCAAAACTCCCACTGCATGTGCAATGTCCGATCAAGTATAGACCATTGCATACATAAAACTGCCAATTGCACTCGCATATGGAACATGAGACATTTCATCCTCTTATTCATGTGTTTTGGGACACTGATCCCCAGATAAATTTACACCAACAGGAATAGGAACCTTGATCGGTTTACATTCTTGCATATTAAACCTCTGCAATATTGTCTCGACATATTTTCTCTAATTTAACCAGAGTTTCCTCTTTTTTCGATCTCTTTTAATTTCCATGCCCAAAATGAAATTTGAAGCACCAAGATCCTTCATGTCGAATTTAGAGGACAACTAAGTTTTCACATCTTGGATAATCTCCTTGTTGTTTCCTATCATCAACATGTCATCCACATACAAGACCAAATAAATAAAATGATCACCAATTAATTTAGAATACACAAAGTGATCCTCTTTGCTTCTTGTGAAGCCAAGTCCCAGCATATAAGTATCAAATTTTTGATACCACATCCTTGGTGATTGTTTTAAACAATACAAGGACTTTTTCATCTTACATACTAGCTCCTTCTTTCCTTTCACATCATAACCTTCTAGTTGCTTCATAAAGATTTATTCTTCCAGATCCCCATACAAGAATGTTTTCTTCACATCCATTTGTTCTACTTCAAGATCAAATGCAGTAGCAACAGATAACATAAATCTTATAGAGGTTAACTTAGCAACAAGAGAAAAAATCTCACCAAAATCAATTCCCTCAACCTGGGAATAACCCTTTGCTACTAACTGAGCTTTGTATTTATCCACTTTTCCTTCTGCATTCAACTTCTTTTTAAATACCCATTTGCTTCCAATGGGATTTCTTCCAGTTGGAAACTCCACTAAATCCCAAGCCTCATTCTTATCCAAATATGCCATTTCTTCTTCCATGGTCCTTTTCCGGAGATTTCCATCCTTTGAATCCACTGCCTCCCTGACAGTTCTAGGATCATCATCAGTAACAGAAAAAGCAAAATTTGAATGAAAATCAGATGGACTATACCTTTCTGGTAGCCTTCTTTCTTGATCCAATCTCCTCAATACTAGAGTATGAGGATCTTCGTCTTCTGATTCATGTTCTTCTGTAGAGTCTGCTTCATCATCCTTTAAATCAAACTCTATCTTCTATGGTTCTTCCTTACTTGGTAGGAATTCCTGTTTAACAACATCCTTCATTTCTCTAAATACCACATCTCAGCTATATAGTTCCTTCTTAGTTTTTGGGTTCCAAAGCTTATAACCTTTGAGACCATATTTATATCTAATAAAGATACATTTTTCAGCCTTCTTATCCAGCTTACTCTTGTTTTCCTTTGGAACATGAACATATGCATCGTAGCCAAATACCTTAAGATCTGTGAGAGAAGGTTCCTTACCAGTCCATACCTCTCGTGGAGTCTTTTCACCCAATGCTGATGAGGGTGATCTGTTGACCAGATAACATGCAGTACCCACTGCCTCTGCCTAGAATTCTTGCCCTAACCTGACACCACTAAGCATGCACCTTTATTTTTCCATCAGTGTCTTATTCATCATTTCTGCAACTCCATTCTCCTAAGGTGTATATGGAGTAGTCTTCTTCCTTGATATACCACACTTCTTACATAATTCTTCAAATTCATTCTCGCAAAAATCTCCGCCATTATCTGTTCTTATCACCTTAATTATTTTCTCTGTTTGATTCTCAACAATAGCCTTAAACTCTTTAAACCTGTCAAAGACTTCAGATTTCTTCCTGAGGAAATATATCCAAGTTTTCCTTGAGAAGTCATCTATAAATGAGACATAGTACACAGATTTTCCCAATGATGGGACTGACACAGGTCCAAAAACAACACTGTGAACTAGTTGTAAAATTCCTTCTACCCTTGTTGCACCAAAGGGGAATCTTACCCGATTCTTCTTCCCATATAGACAATGTTCACAGAAATCCAAATCTAGAGAGCAGTTAGACATACCTTCAACCATACCTTTACCGTTTAGTAGTTGAAGACCCTTCTCTCCAATATGCCCCAATCTTTGATGCCACAACATAACCTTTTCTCCAAAGACTGTAGGAGTTCTTTCTTATTCAACTCCAATATTAGGAACAATGGAGCTATTACACCCATCACTAATAGTGCTTCCTAGAAGCTTATACAGAGTTCCAAACCAAACTCCCTTCATCAACACCATTGCTCCTCGAACCATCCTACAAGTTCCCTTTTCAAAAATTGTTTTTACCCCTGCATCTTCCATTTTGCTTACAGAAATCAAATTTCTGGCCATACCTAGGATGTGTAGAACACCAGGCAGTGTTATAATCCTTTCATCTATGATTCTCAACTTGACCTTTCCTCTTCCTATGATTCTGTTTGTCGAATCATTACCTAAAAAAACATTACCTCCATCATACTTTTCATATTTGCAGAACCACTCCCTGTGGGAAGTCATATAAAAGGATGCACCAGAGTCAATCAACCATGCTTCATGATCTGCATGTGTTCTTGAAGAGGCCAGGTACATATCCCCTCCTTCTTCCTTGGAGGTCTTTTCTTCTATAAAAGAAGATTCTTCAGATCCCTTCTTTTTCTCAACTTTGGATCTACACTGCTTTTTGTAGTGCCCTTATTTTCCACACCTCCAACATACACTTACAAACTTTCTAGGAGATTCAGATCTACCCTTAAACTTAGATCTCCCACTTGAGAAATTAGATCTATTTCTTTCCTAGGAACATCCTCTTGCAAATAATGCATTTGTGTTATGTCCTTCCATATTCTTTCGTCTCATCTCCGACAACAAGGATGAGACCACTTCTTCAAACTTTAAAGAAGTTGTATTACTACCTATGGCCACAACTAGACTATCCCACATGTCTAGTAAAGAACACAACAAACCGATACATTTATCTTCATGTGAAATTTTAATCTCAAGAGATACTAAATGAATTACCACAGTATTGAAGGTGTTCAAATGCTCTGCCACCGAGTCTCCATCTCTCATCCTCAAGTTATACAACTTATTTCTTCGGAATAGTTTATTTACCAGGGACTTAGACTGATACAACTTCCCCAACTTTTCCCATAAATCCTTGGCTATAGCTTCCTCTGACACATTCAGTAATACTGAATCAGAGAGACATAGTCAAATTGTGCTCTTTGCCTTCTGATCCATCTTTTTCCAGTCATTTGTGGAAGTTCCTATAGGTGAAGTACCTAGATCTACTGTGATCCACTGATCTCTGTCCACCAAAATATATTCCATCTTGAGCTTCCATAGCTCAAATATTTTCCCATTAAAATTCTCAATATCCATCTTTGAATTGCTTGCCATTTCTTTTCACCTGAAAAATAATTCCGCAGATCTCCCATTGTAATAAGGCTTATCACAGTCCCGAGCCAAACCCTTGACCACAAAGGCGTCCCCCTGAAGCCAATAAAGATCTGATACCAAATGTAAATTCTACCCTTGTACAATGTCTATTGTAAATAGATATTCAGAAAAGAATAGAAAAGATACAATGGAAAATAAAAACATTACATAGATATTCTTCCCCTGGAAACCCAAACCGAGAAAACCAACATATATTATATTTATTCATTGTGTTACATTGTTTACAATAAAGTATACATATAGGATCCAATGACATCCAAAACCCTAACCCAATGACTTGGATTAGTCCAAAACCCTAATTCCTTACCCGAAAATAGAAAACCATTGGAAAAAACCATGTGCCAAAAAAATCACCTAAATACATGACACGTTTCCCGAGGTAGGTGTCACATTTTCCAAGGAAAAAAAAAATTCTAGGGGCACTACCCCCGAACCCCCACATGGGGGACTCCAACCCCTTCTAATCCCCTTATGTGCCCCCCGCATACACTCAGACACTACTACTCGTGCAAATAATATAACACATACCCAACATTACCATGGGCTGACGGTTCGCCTCCACTTCAATATCTTCCATGATTTTCATTTATGGGATGAGGAGAGGCTTCAACCACCTTCCCCCACTTTCATTTACTTCTTCATAGAGATCAAAATGAGTCCAAGTCTATTTGGCACCTAAAGAATGTGGCAGCCCCTTCTGCGACAACATCGACGTTTTATCCCCAGACATAGCTCACGTGAACTCTGTACCTTTACCTGCATATGACCTCGATCTATGACCCAATGCTTATCCCCTATGAAATTTTGGGATTCCACATTTCAGGAGTCTTCACTCCAATTGATTCCCAATATCTCGATGCTCGAACTCACGAAATGGCCTCTCTCATATTGACGATCAGATCTGCTATGCATCCAATGACCACAATTGCATCCCGGAAACCCCAGTCACCAACCGATAAATAGGCGCTTACTCTTCTTTGTCACCTCTCTTTTCTATATGACCTTGGGACAAGACCTGGGGCTCTGTCTCCAAATGTTTTCGGGACTTCTCTTTTCAGGGAATCAGGGAGTTTCTTTCTGTGAAACCTTCGATTTGTGAAATCACAATTTCTGGATTTCATGTTTTGCAAACTTGCATCGCGATCCACGCTAAAACCCAGACTCGTGAAATCAAAAATTCTCTAATATACTGCCACATGCCCCTCCAGTTTGGATGACCCATATATTCTTCACACTTCAGGACTCGAGGGTTTCACATCTTCCTCACTTCAAAATTCTTGAAGTGGCATTCTCCGCTATCTTGATATGCGTGCACCTTAGAACAATGCACCCTGAATTTGGATGAAACACAATTGTGAATTTTTTAAGCCCCCTTATTTCACATTTGGTCATCTAATGGCCACCTCCTAAGGGAAAACACCCCCCTACAAGAATATGTGATAACATCCCCCACATGGGATTCCTTCCGGGACGCCATTAAAGAGAAATACTACCCTGTTGGAAGCTACGAGGACCAATACATCAGATCGACCACCCTATGTCAAGAAAGGGACTAGACAGTACCAGATTTCACCAATATTTTCCACAACCTATGCATCAAATTGGGTATCATCTGGTACTCAAATATTGCAGTTGTTTTCATAGATACATTCAAACATAAATGGAGTTCCTGGACATTTCCTCATTGGGCATGGCTTATAGATACACTGTCAAGATCAAGCAGAAATTTAAGTAGAAATAGAGAGAGTTTGGATCTGCAAACCACTCACAATCGAAGTAGGGAAAAGGCATCCCCAACCCACAAAGCAAGGGACCAAGTTGAGAGGGCCACCCTAAGTAAAACTAGTTTAAGCTGCAACAGAATAAGGGAAATGAGAAGATGAAGAAGGACACAGGAAAATGGTGTCAGTACCATAAAATTCCTTAGCACAACACTGAAGAATGTCACTCCAAGCAGTCCCTCATGGTCAAGCTGAAGGCTTCTGAGTCAGAGGTCGATTATGATTCTGAGTCAAATCCTGAAGGAGGGAACCAGATTATTGATGCTGAACCCAGTGCCATTGTCGCTACCACCAAATTCATGCCAAGTGGACCAGAGGAACCAGAGGAAGGGGAAGGCCTCTTTCACTCAAATATTTGGATCAAGGGGGATCTAATTCATTTGATTGTAGACAATGGTAGTAAGAAGAACCTAATTTCAGTAGAGGTCATCAAGCAACTGGACCTGCCAAAAAAATCTCACTCGCAACCCTACACCATCGAATCGCTTCACCAAGGAAGAGATCTCTTTGTGATCCAACAATGTCATCTTCCCTATGACATCAAGACTTTCAAATATGAAGTACTATATGATATTTCTCCCCTTGAATTTTGTGATGTTTTTTTAGGACAACAATATTTGTGGAAGCGTCATGTTGTGTATGAGTCCATACCTGTTGACGGGCGTAAGTGACACATCATCAACTATAAGGTCAAATATGGACTGAGGTTGTCTAAAAAACCCAACTTATTTGGAATGAAATGACCCGATGAGTTTAATGGCTCCGTTGGCCAACTAAAGTCCTAAAAACAGTAAAAGAAATAAACTAATCTAAAGCTATGATTATAACAAATGATATATTACTTACTAATGTTTATTAAAAAGAAATGTGAATATACAAATGATTATAAACAATCTATATACAATTTACAAGGTTTACTTGAAATCTTGCGAAAATGAGTGTTCATAATAATGTTTCAAAATAAGATAAAGTAAGAACATAATTTTTTTTGTATTTTTTAATGTTTAAATATTTTAAACTAACAAATACTAAGCAAATACAATTGAAACAATGACACAAAAACTATCAAAGCTAATTAATGCAATCATCGTCTCATTCATATATAAACAAATTTGAATAAAAGAAATAAATGCACCTACTAACCTCTCACTGATCAACAATACTAAGCTAAATTCATCTCTCTGTATTTGTATGTGAACCTCTTTACCTGTGTCAAGTGTAAACCTATGAAAAAAGAAAGCATAATACTTCCTAAAGAAATTCAAGGAACTGTTTCATATTCTGGAGCCAATTTATAATGACAAAAAGACAAATAATTATATATCTTGTGACCTTGAAATGTCCAATAACTGAAAATAAAAGAAATTCCAATTCTCAGGAATGGTGTAACCAACTATTTAACATCATATGTAAACTCAAAATAATTGAATATATGATCAATCACAAATATAAACTAAACCAAAAGATAATGAACAACATAAAGAAAAGCATGATATAAAATATTATGTGCAAAAGTGACTAAAGATAATTCGACACAGATAACATTTCACATCAAGAAATTACATGAGAAGACAATGAAAAAACACTGCAAAGTCTACACAGGATGAAAGCCAAAGAGTAAATTTCTTTCTCATATAGTTTCAACCAAAATATGTTCATCGTGTTATCACTCCAAGAAACTCCTTAGGGTTGTAGGCTAAGGATGCTTGGTAACTTAGAAATAATGGTTTTTATGTGTTTGGGACAATGGGGTCTTCAATGATTTGTATAAGAAACAACTCATCACACATCTAAAGATATAGTGCTTTCAGTAAACAATAACCAGATCAAATAATTGAAAGAGAGGATGGAGAATACTATTCTTGATTTGCCAATACAAGTGAAAGTAGGGCCTAATACAAGATAGCAAGGAATCCTTTAATTTCAAGCCTATGAGTTCAATAAAGAGGTAACAGTCTTTATGAACTAAAATAAACTGAAAGTAAAGTACAAAAAATGAAATATGGACAATTTTGGTATTGCAAACGAAAGGAAACTCCACTTTATTTATGCAAAAAGAGTCTATACAATGGCATAAAATATGTCCCAGTTTGAACCCTTGTTTCATATCAAAAATAGGCATTTATATCCTCTTACAAACATTTTTATAGATCCTAAAAACATGGATCTATATTTAATAAAAGAAATTCAAATCTAACTTAACAACTTGAAAATAAAGTCTTAACAACTAAACTTAGAACTCGAACTGTCTTCAATCTCCAAAATTCACCATCTGCATCCTTCAGCTCCTGGGATCTGCAATGTAATGAAACATGGCAGGACACCTGTCTTGACAGTTGGATCTCTCCAACGTTCATGGTCGATTTTTGAGGAAGTTGTTTTTCATGTGGTTGCCAAAATTCTCTCGAACCTCTGATGCTGAGTCCTTTGCATGCAATCTGATAGTCCATTGATACTATGAAACTCCTTCATAACCTGTTCAAAATGATCTGTTATGTCCTTGGCTTCAAAAAATACTTTTCCATCTTTCAAAAGCTAACTCGTTTAATATTTCGCATGTTAGTTGTTGAAAGTCGCCACTTTCAATAGCTAATGGGTCATAAAATATCACTTTGCGCTGGTGAAAGCCCTGATTGCGCTCAAAACGAGTTTTCACCTTCAAAATTTTGATTTCATCAAAACTCAATGTGCCTCCAATTTCTCACCTTGCATATTAACAACAACTTGAGCAAGTACCTTCAGATCTGGATGGGATTTTTGCCTTTGTTTTTGTTTCAATCTCCTTATCTACCTTTTAAGGTGTTTGGCAAGCCACCACAGACTATTGTAATCTTTGGTGAGTTTTTTCTTTCTTTTCTTCTCTTTAACACTTTACCTATCCAATCTCTCAAATGCAGCATTAGTTTTTTTGAAGTTCTCAGACAACTTCTTATACCTTTCTTTGATTACCCGTTCCAAAACCTCTTGCTGAGCGATTACCTCTTTCAGATGCTTGATTTTCTGAGACTTCTTTGACTTGGAGCTTTTTGATGTTTCTCCTTCTTCTGTATGAGTGAAGGTCTCATAGTTTTGTGCACACTCAGTTGACTGCTCAGGACTCTCGGTGACAGGGCATTGATCTTGTTGCTCTGATTCTGAGTTTGAATAGGGCAAGTTTAATATATTGGTTCTCTTATCTGTACTCTTCTCTGTAGGACGTTATCTGGTTTGCTCAAATTTTAACCTTTTCTTCGACCTATGGGGCTTCACTCCAGAAATTCTATCTTCTGGAGGTCCTGGCAGGGTCCTTCTTTTTCTTGAACTGCTTTGAGGAGAAGACTATTTCTTTGAACCTTTCCCTGGTTCATTTGCAGGCTGAGTCTATGTTTCAAAACCCTCCCAGAATAGAAAATGATCCTAGATCCTTCCCTACTGTTTTAATTCCTCTGGGATGATCAATTTTATGAGGCCGAAGTGGCACAAGGTACTTTTCATGCTCAAGGGTTGAGCCCTAATCTTCTTGCAAACCTTAGTCAAACTCTTATGTAGGAAAAAAGGTAAATTGAGGGGAGTCTTTCCTGTGAAATGGTCCAGGAGTTTGAAGTGATAAATCATGAGTTTATTATACCTGCCCTCCGAGGTAATGTAGAGTTGGATGCCTTTGAACAGCTCCTGCCATTCTTCTTCTAGATAGGAAACCAACATACCCTTTTTCCATGCCTTGTGCCTGAACTCTTCTTTCAAATAAGCTCTGAAATTCAAATTTTTGGGGGCAGTGGTTTTGAACCAGCTCTGCCCCGTTCTTGGTAGGCTTGTTGTTGCAGCAATGGAAACTTCATCTACTATAATTTCCAAGGACCCCACATGAGATTTGTTCCCATCGAAAGTATTGGAAAAAGCTTCTGTTGTAGACTGATGGCAACCGTTTTGCAATCTCTCCACGAATTCAATACATCCAATGTTTGAAAAATGTTTCTAGACTTCGAGATGTGTCTGTAAAAAAGACAGACTGTCCAGCTCTCTCCTGAGTAGAGAACCACTGTGTCTCCTCGCCATTCTGTAGCTAAAAAATCCCTACAATTCTGTATATTAACCCCTGTAACTGTTGTTCGAGCCAAGGTTCTGCGTTGTTGAAAGCACTTCGGGAGTTGGCTCTGTTTTGAAACATTTGAAACTTTAACAGACTTCCATGAACAGTGTGTGCTATGGAAACAATGATTTGATTTGATGTTGTTAGGCCGACAGTACAGCCTCTGTACCTGAGTTACTGGATTCGAAATTACCATCTTCGGCGCCATGAGTGCGCAACATGTGTCGCTGAACCAGATCCGCATCGTAATCCTATTTTGAAGTGTGAAACTTAATTTCCATCATTACCCACTTTCATCAGCGCATGATTTGGATTTTCATGACGTGGGATGATCATATCATTATTTGCCTTTGGATACGTGGATAACACGCATGTGATTCTCGCTTCCTCTAGCCAATGGACCGTGGAAAACGCCCCTTAGTTGTTGATACTTACCACTTTCACCAGCACATGGTCCCGTGGAAAACCCCCGTTAGTTGTTGAAATTCTCCACTTTCATCAGCGCACGACCTTGAAATAAGTGCTCTGTAGCTGTGGAAAGTCTCCACTTTCATCAGCACATGACCTTGTAAAAATTGCTCCATAGTTGTGGAAAGTATTCACTTTCACCAGCGCACGACCTTGTAAAAACCGTTCCATAGATGTGGAAAGTATTCACTTTCACCAGCGCACGACCCACGACATTGCTTCTTTGGATACTTTGGAATTCAACACTTTCACCAGTGCACAGACCTATGAGAGATGTCGCTTAGCTACTGAAAGTCACCACTTTCCCCAGCGCATACTCATCTTTTGGACATACGTTAGCTGTTGAAAGTGAATTATGAAAATTTTGAAAAGAAGACTTTTATGGGTCATATTATTTTCTAATACAAAAACCAAAACCTAAGTTTTGCAGCTATAAAAACTCAAAAATGAATTGAGGAAACTACCGATAGCCATGCTATCCACCAAAAAACTTGACCAAAAGGATGGTTTCATTTTGGGAGCTAACATTTGGCTCCAAATGGGACGAGCATCTCCCTGTGAGGTGACCAAGAACCTAGCTAGACTCAGTAGCTTTATTACAATTTAAAACAGAAACTTGAAAAATAGTTTCTAGTAACATTGGGCATGGAGTTATTTGAATGACAGAAATAAAGAAAACAGAACTGAAAATAAGTATGTTCAATAAGAACTTGGCTTCAAAGGAAGCCTTATGAGAAATAGATCTTCAGGAAGCTCCCGTTGAAAGGGCACCTGCTACTGCCTCTCCTGAAAGAGTTTGGAGAACAAAGGTATTGTTCTACTGCACCGCCATTATGACAAAAGGACATGTCTAGAGAGCCTCAAATTTTCTGTGTTTCCCCTTCTCCTGCCTGGCTACATCCCACTTTAAGACCAAATCCCATGTTTTGAAGACATCTGATTTGACTTTCTTGTCAAAAGTTTCTTTAATTCTTTCTTGATGCAATTCTGTTTTTTCCAAGAGTTGCTCTCTATCTTGTTGTAGTTCTACCAAATTGTGAATTCTCCTGGTCAAATCACTTGGTTCAGAATCAATTTCTTGTAAGAACTTTGCAATCGGCAGTGCAAGTTGAATAGGAAATATGGCCTCAGTACCATATACCAACTTGAAAGGAGATGTACTGATTGATTTCTTACATGTTACCCTGTTAGCCCACAAGGCAAACTTTAGTTTGGAATCCCAACCTCTGGCATTTTGTTCAAGAATCTTCTTTATGAGTCTGACTAAAATCTTGTTGGATGACTCAGCTAAACCATTGCCTTATGGATAGTAAGCTATGGAATGTACCAGCTGAATTCCCATCTCTTCACACAATTTCACCATGTGTTTATCTTTGAATGCAACAACATTATTAGTGACCAATCTCTTGGGACAGCCAAATCTGGCAAATATTTTTTCCTGCAGAAAGTTTATGATGACAGTATGATTGACGTTCCGGGTGGGAATAGCCTCAATCCACTTTGTAAAGTAATCGGTGGAAACCAGGATCCACCAATGCTGACCACTAGAAGGCAGATGAATTTCACCTATGAAGTCTAGGCCCCACTGCTGGAAATTCCCTGTGACCACTATAGGTTTGAGAGGAAGGGACTTCAGTTGTTGTTTACCTTCAAATCTCTGACATTTGTCACATGTTTTCACAAACTCATATACATCTGAAAATAAGGATGGCCAGTAATAACCATATCTTAAGATTTTGTGTGCTGTGGTTTTCCAATAATGATGTCCTCCACATTCACTATTATGAAATTCACTCATGAATTTAGCTGCCTCCTCTTGGTTCACACACCTCAATAATAAACCTATGGGATTCTTCCAGAACAACAAGTTATCATTGATGCAGAAATTTATAGCTTTGAGCTTCAAAGCCCTTCTTTGAGTCTTTGTCAAATATGATGGGACTGATAAAGTTTGCAGAAACTGAATAATATGACTGTACCATTTGCAATCAGCTAAATGAGCTGAAACCTACATTCTCTCACCTTCTTTATTCTCTGAAGACAGAATATTTTCTGCATCAATACTCATCAGATTTATTTCAAGCTGCCTGCAATTTTCCTCTGCCAGAAGTTTGGCAAGGCCCTGACCCTTCACAAGTTTTGTTGGTTTGATTTCAACATCGAATTCAATCAATCTTGCTATCCACTTACTTCTTTTTCCATCAATTTCAGGTTGGACAAGAACATCTTTAACTGAAATGGAGGGAACGAAAGCTATTACCTTTGATTGAAGAATGTAAACTCTGAATGCTTTCAATGACTTGACAAGAGCATAAGATTATTTCTCCAACAATTCATACTTTACCTCTGCATACCTCAAGACCTTACTGAAGAAGGAAACTGGTTGTTCCTGATCATCAACATTCTTCTGCAAGAGTACCGCTGGGATTGTATCACTAGAAGAAAATGAAAAAATGTAAAATACCTTGGAGAAATCGAGGTTGATCAAAACAGGGGTTGTTGTGATGGCTTCCTTGATGACATTGAATGAATGTCTGGCTACTTCAATCCATTTTACCTCAAAGTATTTTCTTAGCATAGCAGTGATATGCTTTGTGAGTTCAACAAAATTTACTATAAACCTTCTGACGAAGTTTATAGTCCCAAGGAAAGACTGAATGTCTTTCTTTGATCTAGGAAGAGACAGATTTTTAATTGCTTCTACCCTCTTTGGGTCAATCTTAACCCCATCAGCTGAAACAATATGCCCAAGTAATTTCCCTTCCTTAAGTGAAAAATTTGATTTTTTCGGATCAAGAGAGATTCCATACCTTCGACATTTCAGAAATGTCCTTCTTAAGTGCTGCAAATGAATTTCGTGGCTGCTTGAGAAAACAATGATATCATCAAGATAAATCAGGACAAATTTATCTTTCTCTCTAATGAAAGCAATGTCCATTGCCCTTTGGAATGTCGCTCCTGCATTCATCAACCCAAAGGGTATATTCTCATACATAAACGTACCCCATGGAGTGGTAAAAGCAATTTTTTCTTTGTCTTCCGGATGGACAACAATCTGGTTGCATCCGGAAAACCCATCAATAAAAGACATCACCTTCGACACTTACACCTTCTGTAGAATATGCTCCATTTTAGCCAGAGGGTAGTTTTCCTTCCTAGAGAACTTATTCAAATTTATGAAGTCTACGTAGAGTCTGATCTCCCCATTCTTCTTCCTAATCGGTACAAGATTCGCAATCCATTCTGAATACCTGAGAGGAATGATAATGCGGGCATCCAACAGCTTCTTAATTTCCCTTTCCATTGTAGGTAGCAACAAAGGGTTGAAGGATATAAGCACCTTCCTGAATGGTTTGGTTTCTTTATTCAAGGGAATCTTATGTTGAATCACTTATGTGTCAAAAGTCTTCAAGTCATCATACTGCCAAGCAAAGATGTATGCAAATTCCTTTAGCAGTTCTCCATAATCATCCCTTTGTTTTTCAGTCAAATGTGAGGCCAAGTTGACATGTTTAGGATCTTTCTCACTGGCCACATTATACTACAAAACATTTGACTCTTTTTCCTCACTTTGCAATTTGACAGCCACATCATTGTTATCGAACAACCTTTCCAACGGGACCAAACCTTTAGGAATTTTGTTGGTGGACAGTTGAACTATTTCATGTGCTGCAATTTTACTTTTGAACTTTGGCTCATCAACTTCATGGTCATGTTCATTCTCCTGATCAATTTGCAGATTTGCAAACTCATCTATCACTGCAAGGAATCTAGTGAGTTCAACATCGTCTTCAAAAACCTTCCAAAATTTTACATTATCAGGGAGAGAGGGCCTATATTTAACTTGAATTTTGTAAGTTAATTTATGAGGTAGAGGAGGTATGAATGCACAAGAATACACAGCCAATGAATCATCCAATTCATTCATTTCTCTAGGTACAAATGAAATTTTAAAATCTGCAAAATTTTGAATTGCCTTCAACACTTCATCTCTGTATGCCTTCAGTCTAACATGCTTGGCTTGAAAGGACTTATTCACCTGCTGAATAATCAAATCTGCATCTCCAAACACCTACAATTTTTTAATTCCCTTATCCTTGGCTGCATTCATCCCCAAAAGTAGTTCCTCATACTCAGCAATGTTATTAGTCACTTTAAAATCGAGTTTAAAGGACAAATGAGAAGTTTTCTTAGAGGGATAAATGAATACCACTCCTGCTCCAGCTGACTCCCTAGTGCAAGCACCATCAAAGAACATGGTCCAGAGATCATCTTCTGTTGTTTCTGTGGGCTGAACTGTGATCTGATCTGAGGGATTTCTGAGCAGCAATGTATCAAGCAGTGAATCATCAATTTGCAAAATACAAGATCCCATATCTGTGTCGACCGAATAGATAGGATGGTTGGATGGATTTTTCTCATCACGGATAACATATGCCAACTGAGATTCCCTATAAATCCTTCTGTTCACCCCTCCAAAAATAGGGATAGTAGCGTAAGAGAGATCCATTTGAAGAGTGCCACCTAATCTCTTCATCTACAATCTTGATAGTAAGCATCCAAATTTTGGAGGTATGTCAACCACCACTATATCCATCACCATAGTTTTCATTGATGCTTGGGTCAAGGTCACAGCCAAATCCTTAATCATCCCAAGACATTTGAATTTTTGATAATCAAAAGAAAAAAGGTCACGATAAGACTTGGTGGTCTCCAGCCCAAGCTCATCCATGACAACCTTTGGCATCAAATTGTGCGAAGCACCAGATTCCAACAAACAATTATGTAGTGTTTTCTCATGAATATTTAAAGAGATTCAAAAGGGAGGACAACTATCATCTCTATCTTCTATCATTTGGCCCAGAGTAATGGTAGGTTTATCATCATAAATGTTTAAGATATCAGCAAAAAGGGATACAGATTGGGGATCTAGAGTTTTAAGAATATCCCTTTTAAACATCTCATTTTTCATCAACTCAACTAGAGGAATAGGAATCTTAATTTTCTGTATTTCAGCCTCGAAATTAAAAGAATATGGAACCTTATCGACAGCTTTATCAGAAACCTTTACCTGATTTGAAGGGGCTTCCTGATCCTTTTGTTGTTCAGCAGGAGGCTGATTTTCTGGAGTTTGACGCTTGACAGGGGCAACAGTCTTCTTGGGAGGAGCTGATGCTTTTACCTTTGAAGGATTTTCTTGTTGATCCTCTGATGTCTAATCCTTTTTCTTAACAGGGGCAACAGTGTTTTCAGGAGAGGCTGTTGCATCTTGTTGAGAAGCATTAGATTTGGATCAAAGGTTATATCTATTTTTATCTTCTGTGGTGAAAATGCCATCACCAAGAAGATAATCTTTTGTCTATTCAGTCATCAATGATTCCCCATAGTCTTGTTGTGTTAGATAAGATTTCCCTGTCTCTTCTCCAACACAATGAATGTCACCTTCTCCATCTTCTTGATCTTCACCATTATCTTCATCCATCACAACATTTTGAAGAGGGACCTTTATCCTCTGATCTTCATTAGAATTCTTTTCTCTTTGCAGGATCTGAGTTGGATGATTATTCCTTCTGAATTTATTTGGATTTTGGTTCGGATTTCTACCTACAGAGTCATAAGTGCTTCTTCCCTTCACAGGCTATTTATTTTCGATCTTGAGCTTAGATATCTCATAGGTTAGAGACTCTATCATCTTGGCCATTTTATCAAGTTTTGGATCAACATTAGATGAGGCCTCATTCTTTGGTCTTCTCCTATCAGAATCTCCTTTCCTCTTCTGAGAGGCCAAAATATTAGAGTCCACCTCAAGGGAAGCATCTTGCATGAGAGATAATGTTGGTGACCTCCTTTCTCTCAACAGAAAACATAAATCTGAATCAAAAGCATCAGAATAGGTGATCTTGGCAGAAGCATCTGATGGTTTTATCTTAGCTGGTATTTTTCCATACATTCGATTAAACCTCTTCGTGAAATCAGAGACTGATTCATTACTTTGTTTCCTCAAGTTGCCAAATTATGTGATGTAGTAGACAAAATCTCTTCTGTCACCCCAATGTTTCAAAAATGTCTCGTCCAATTAATCGATTCCAACAATGGAACCAACAGGGATTTCTTTGAACCATTTCCTAGCATGGCCATCTAGGCTTTGGACAAAGACTCGTGTCCAAACATATTCTTGTTCAATATTAAGGTTCTCTGCATAACTGTAAAAAGCCTCAATATGTTCTTCAGCAGACACATCGCCTTCGCCTGTGAATTTAGGCATATATTTCTGATAGTCTCTTGTTGGCATGGCCGCTACTAGGTTTGGCAATATGAGTGGTGCATACCTGGCAGCTAGGATTTGTTGCATCTTAGTCAAAGGAGGTGGTGCAGCCGTGGCTATCATAGGTGGGGAAAATGATATGTTTTTCTTCAAATCTTCAACACTGGAGGAATGTGAAAGAGGTGAATCTTCTAAAGGGAAAGAGGTCTGATAAGAAGCTCTGTAAAAATTTGCAAGCTTCCCAGCTAAATTTTCTTCACCCTTAGCAGATAGCTCTTGGAGGAGATGTTCAACAACAAGGAGGCTAGTATAAATTTTCAAGTGGTCTTCTTGTTGCTGAGAATGGAAAGACTCAAGGGATGAATAAATAAGTCTTCTTTCTAAAGTTTGAGATGTTTTTTGAATCAAATTATAGTCTAACAATTTTTTATCACTAGGATTTTTCTGTTGATCAAAAAGAGTTTGTTATTCTACAGTATTTACAACTATTTTATCATCAATGTTCTTTGAAAAGAACTCGAATTTTTCTGTAGTAGATTTTCCAGAACTGGAAAGAGGATTACCTTTTAGATCTGCTCTTGAAGTTTGACCTTGAATCGTCTTTCCTTTTCTGAGAATTGATTCTGGATTGGACACTGGTGTGATCAGTGATTCTTGAGGATTCTCCCTAGTACTAATCCTCTTAGAAGCCAGGATGAACTTGTGGAGTCACCAGATAGATGATTACAATCAAATGAAAATGTCTAACCTTTGTCTATCATCAAAGATCAGCTCTGTGTCGTATCCCAGGAAAGCAAAGCTTGAATTTCGTCTCCCTGACAACGACGCCAATTTGTTATCACTCCAAGAAACTCCTTAGGGTTGTAGGCTAAGGATGCTTGGTAACTTATAAATAATGGTTTTTATGTGTTTGGGACAATGGGGTCTTCAATGATTTGTATAAGAAACATCTCATCACACATCTAAAAATACAGTGCTTTCAGTAAACAATAACCAGATCAAATAATTGAAAGAGAGGATGGAGAATACTATTCTTGATTTGCCAATACAAGTGAAAGTAGGTCCTAATACAAGATAGTAAGGAATCCTTTAATTTCGAGCCTATGAGTTCAATAAAGAGGTAACCGTCTTTATGAACTAAAATAAACTGAAAGTAAAGTACAAAAAATGAAATATGGACAATTCTGGTATTGCAAAGGAAAGGAAACTCCACTTTATTTCTATAAAAAGAGTCTATACAATGGGATAAAATATATCCCAGTTTGAACCCTTGTTTCATATCAAAAATAGGCATTTATAGCCTCTTACAAACAATTTTATAGATCCTAAAAACATGGATATGTATATATAAAACCAATTCAAATCTAACTCAACAACTTGAAAGTAAAGTCTTAACAACTAAACCTAGAACTCGAACTGTCTTCAATCTCCAAAATTCGTCATCTGCATCCTTCAGCTCCTAGGATCTGCAATGTAATGAAACATGCCAGGACACCTGTCTTGACAGTTGGATCTCTCCAACGTTCATGGTCGATTTTTGAGGAAGTTGTTTTGCATGTGGTTGCCAAAATTCTCTCGAACCTCTGATGTTGAGTCCTTTGCATGCGATCTGATAGTCCATTGATACTCTAGAACTCCTTCATAACCTGTTCAAAAGGATCTGTTCTGTCCTTGGCTTCAAAAAATACTTTTCCAGCTTTCAACAACTAACTTGTTTAATATTCTACATGTTAGTTGTTGAAAGTCGCCACTTTCAACAGCTAACAGGTCATAAAATATCACTTTGCGCTGGTGAAAGCCCTGATTGCACTCAAAACGAGCTTTCACCTTCAAAATTTTGATTTCATCAAAACTCAATGTGCCTTTGGTTTCTCACCTTGCATATTAACAACGAATTGAGCAAGTACCTTTAGATCTGGATGGGATTTTTGCCTTTGTTTTTGTTTCAATCTCCTTATCTGCCTTTTAAGGCAGTTGGCAAGCCACCATAGACTATTGTAATCTTTGGTGAGTTTTTTATTTCTTTTCTTCTCTTTAACACTTTCCCTAGCCAATCTCTTAAATGCAACATTGGTTTTTTCGAAGTTCTCAGGTAACTTCTTATACCTTTCTTTGATTACCTGTTCCAAAACCTCTTGCTGAACGAGTACCTCTTTCAGATGCTTGATTTTCTGAGACTTCTTTGACTTGGAGCTTTTTGATGTTTCTCCTTGTTCTGTATGAGTGAAGGTCTCATAGTTTTGTGCACACTCAGTTGACTGCTCAGGACTCTTGGTGACAGGGCATTGATCTTGTTGCTCTAATTCTGAGTTTGAATAGGGCAAGTTTAATATATTGGTTCTCTTCTCTGTACTCTACTCTGTAGGACGTTCTGTGGTCTACTCAAATTTTAACCTTTTCTTCGACCCGTGGGGCTTCACTCCAGAAATTCTATCTTCTGGAGGTCCTGTTAGGGTCCTTCTTTTTCTTGAACTGCTTTGAGGAGAAGATTGTTTCTTTGAACCTTTCCCTGGTTCATTTGCAGGTTGAGTCTGTGTTTCAAAACCCTCCCAGAATAAAAAATGATCCCAGCTCCTTCCTTGTTGTTTTAATTCCTTCGGGATGATCAATTTTATGAGGTCGAAGTGGCATAGAGTACTTTTCATGCTCAAGGGTTGAGCCCTGATCTTCTTGCAAACCTTAGTCAAACTCTTATGTAGGAAAAAAGGTAAATTGAGGGGAGTCTTTCCTGTGAAATGGTCCAGGATTTTGAAGTGATACATCATGAGTTTATCATACCTGCCCTCCGAGGTAATGTAGAGTTGGATGCCTTTGAACAGCTCCTGCCATTCTTCTTCTAGATAGGAAACCAACATACCCTTTTTCCATGCCTTATGCCTGAACTCTTCTTTCAAATAAGCTCTGAAATTCAAATTTTTGGGGGCAGTGGTTTTGAACCAGCTCTGTCCCATTCTTGGTAGGCTTTTTGTTGCAGCAATGGTAGCTTCATCTACTATAATTTCCAAGGACCCCACACGAGCTTTGTTCCCATCGAAAGTCTTGGAAAAAGCTTCTGCTGTAGACTGATGGCAACCATTTTGCAATCTCTCGACAAATTCAATACATACAGCATTTGAAAAATGTTTCTGGACTTCAATATCTGTCTGTAAAAAAGACAAACTGTCTAGCTCTCTCCTGAGTAGAGAACCACTGCGTCTCCTCGCCATTTTGTAGCTCGAAAATCCCAACAATTCTGTATATTAACCCCTATAACTGTTGTTCAAGATGAGGTTCTGCATTGTTGAAAGCACTTTGGGAGTCGGCTTTGTTTTGAAACATTTGAAACTTTAACAGAATTTCGTGAACAGTGTGTGATATGGAAACAATGATCTGATTTGATGTTGTCAGGCCGACAATACAGCCTTTGTACCTGAGTTACTGTATTCAAAATTACCATCTCCAGTGCCATGAGTGCACAGCATGTGTCATTGAACCAGATCTGTATCATAATCCTATTTTGAAGTGAGAAACTGAATTTCCATCATTACCCACTTTCATCAGCGCATGATTTGGATTTGCATGACGTGGGATGATCGTATCATTATTTTCCTTTGGATACGTAGATAACATGCACGTGATTATCGCTTCCTCCAGCCAACAGACTGTGGAAAACGCCCCTTAGTTGTTGATACTTACCACTTTCACCAGCGCATGGTCCTGTGGAAAACCCCCATTAGTTGTTGAAAGTATCCACTTTCATCAGCACACGACCTTGAAATAATTGCTCCATAGCTGTGGAAAGTCTCCACTTTCATCAGCGCACGACCTTGTAAAAACCACTCCATAGCCTTGGAAAGTATTCACTTTCACCAGTGCACGACCTTGTAAAAACCGCTCCATAGCTGTGGAAAGTATTCACTTTCACCAGTGCATGACCCGCGACACTGCTTCTTTGGATACTTTGGAATTCAACACTTTCACCATCGCACAGACCTATGAAAGACGTTGCTTAGCTGCTGAAATTCACCACTTTCCCCAGCGCATACTCATCTTTTGGACATACGTTAGCTTTTGAAAGTGAATTATGAAAATTTTGAAAAGAAGACTTTTATGGGTAATATTATTTTCTAATACAAAAACCAAAACCTAAGTTTTGCAGCTATAAAAACTCAAAAATGAATTGAGGAAACTACCGATAGCCATTCTATCCACCACAAAACTCGACCAAAAGGACAGTTTCATTTTGGTAGCTAACACATCGTATGGTCCAGGAAGAACTTTTGGGATAATAGACTCTTAAAGATTTAAAAAAATTAATATATAAATGATAGCAATTAACCATGTATTGATAAAATAGACTAAAGCTAATTTATATCAATGCATAATCAGTTATTCAAAGAATATGAAGATGCTATAATGAAAATAAAACCATTTTACTCACAAGACAAAAACCATTAAGCAACCTAGAATTCCATATTCTTCTTTGAAAATACTTGTCCATTCTCCCAAAGATTCCAAGTATCCGTTACTCCATTTGAAAAGAAAAAAAGTTTACAAAAGAAATAATATACAAAAGAGAAAGGATCAAAATCCTCCTCTCCATTTCTTGGATCCTTTTGGCTCTAAACATTATCATATATTTATAAAATGAATGAACAGTCTGGGCGTCACTAATAATTTTCGCCACCTGAAATTTTCCTCGTAAAGAGACACAAATATCTCTCCAATCGTGCATTTGTTTGGGACCATTCCCATGTGTAAGATAAATGGGTTCATTTTGGAGATGGTTTTCAATCGTTTCTTCAAATTCCTCACGGTTTGGATGCAATCAATCCCGTAACATCGTCTGTCTGTTCTTGACGCATTTCCAAATTTTATTTGTTGTTAGTCATAAATTTATTTGCAACAATCTAATATTATTTTTGGATCAATCATCGTGAACGTATTTAGATAATAAAATCAATCCATGATCAGATCCGTACCAAATAACTTATAATAGAAACCTGTGAAAGAAAAAGAAACCTAAATTAATAACCTAAAAATTCTGAATAAAACAAAATCTAGAACAATAAAATAAAAAATGAAATTAAACTAACTATAAGTTCTAAACAAACATTGTTAATATTTTCCTTTCAAATATGATCTTAAAATTTTAGAAGCTTCAATTTGACGGGGAGGAGAAAAATATTAATTTTGGGTTTTCACAAAATCAAACAAATGATAGATAATTCTTTTATTATTATTATTATTTTTATTTTAAAATGAGATGCAAAATGAAAAAAAAGAATTTAATTAATTAATATCACCAAATGATTTTGTGAAAATGAGAAACCAACCAAGATATTATTTGATGAAGTATTGAACCCATTATTCAAATAGTCAAAATTGCTAATGAGCAAAAGAATGAACACATAATCATAATTTAAACAAAAGTAAACAGTTGATAAAAATTAACGTTTTTGTTTAAATTGAGATTTATATGCTCGTTCCTAAATTTTGACATATACCCTTGTGATGAATGTCTCATACTATAGTGAATGTCTTAAGTTTGTCTCAAAGCAAGACAAGGTATGGAACTATTTGAAAAGGTTGATTATGTAGATCATTATAATTATCAAGATTCTAATGGGGGGCCTTTAAATTTTGTAAAAAATTAGGGGGATTTGTTGGGGCCCAACAAATGGAGACTTACTGGGTGAAGAAGTTATCTCTGATCTAGAAAGATTTCATCTGAGGAAGAAAATAATAAGACTTGAAAAAGGTTTTAAGCTCTCTTAAATAAATTCACTCTAAGACCATATAGTATTAGGATAAGTTCAATGTTATAACCACAGAATATAATTTTATTTGCAAAGGATTATAAACTGAAATAATGTCTTAATCAAAGAGTCACGATATTTATAAAGAATTTCAATACTGTTGATAGAGCCACTGCTGCCAGGAGGAGTCCATAACCTTGGAAGGGATGTCATTTAACCCACTCAAGTACTTTAATCCCATCCAAAAATTGTCTATCCACGTGATGTATACTTCCATAAAAGTTAATTTATAAGAATACACTGGCTACCTCTCAACCCGACATTGTTTCTCTGCCAGCAGGCATGTTCAGTACCCCGACTAAGTTGTCATGGTATCATGTGTGCATTTACCCACTACCAGTGAGCCTGTTCAGTACCTCGATGGGTTTACACACACTTCCCACACTTAAGTGCTTCCAACACTCATATGCCACTTTTAAATAATAATACAATTATATATTTATTGATGAAAAAGAGAGCGAGGTGATACTAGAAGTTAATTGCAATATAGGTGAACAATTGATAAAAAAAAATTATTTTCTTTCCAAACTGGAAGTTTTATCATGGTTTAGAGATTTTAGATTTCATTTAAGAAATCATATAGAGAATGGGGAAGCACTTAAAAGTGATTCCTTAAGAATATGGACAGTGTAAAAAGTTTAAATATCATCGTAATTCTCAAACATTTAAACCATATCTCTAATGTAATACTTTAGCAAAGACAATTTGAGGACAAAACAAAAGTGACAATTGACTTAAAAATCAATTGTCTGAGCTATATCTTAATATCAGGACCTCTTTGAAATATTTCAAATTGTTTGAAAACACAAGTCTTGAAATAAATGCTTCCTTCCGACGATTTCTCTTGGATCAAAAATATAATGGTTCAAAAAGATAGGCAAGAAGAAAATTCAATCAAAGAAATCAAAGCAAGCAAAAAAAACACACAACAAACCAAATCGTATTTTATTAATGGAATCCAAAATCAAAAGTGTATAAAAATAAAAAATAAAACAAAATCAAAATAGCAAAAGCACACTTTCAAAAACAATTTTGGCCAAAGATAAACCCAAGATTTGGGATCTATTATCATCTCACTATAAAATAAAGTAAGAACTAAATCATATAAAATATGATGTGCGAGAAAGTTTTTCTCTTAAGATAGTGACGCATGAGATGTTACTTTGAACAAACATTATTATTAAAAAAAAAGAGACTAAAAGAAAATAGAAAAATCCTTATTAAGATGAGTGAAGTGCTACTCGTGGCACCTTGGGTTGGGGTTGAATTCAGGTGAATTAATAGTTTAATTTTACTTATCTCTTTACTTTCCATTTTAAAATTTCCATGATAATTATGTGTTTCTGAAAAGAAATATTCAATGAAAAGAAGAGAGAAAATCATTAAAGTGGACTTCCCTGACAACATTCATATTATGGTTCTCTTGGTGAACCCACTTGTGTTCATAACTGCATTATTAAACAAAGAAACATTGAGAAAGAAAACTAAAGGAAACCTACTCCTAAACCTACTCTAACTACTAAAGAAATCAAAATACTAAGTGAAGTCATGCTTCCAATGTAGCCATCGAAGTAACTCCAATCCTACAATGAAAACAAAATCAAATATTAGTAACAAGAATGGTAGTATATCTAAATATGACAAAAATACATAATACTTACCTTTATTATTATCATTTAAAAGCAAAGAAAGCATGGCCTTACCATTCCCTTGAACATTCTTTCTGTATGAATCCTCCATCCATTCTGCAATTTTGTCATTATATGGGTAAAAAAAAGATGAAAAAATGAGATTGTGAAGTTTGTGAGAGTTATGGGGACGTAACATAACCACCGGCCTAGACCGAAATGCCACATCCTCTCGACAATTTTCCTTTCATTCCATATTTTCTCCATCTGAAGGATATAAAATGAGTGTGTCAAAGTTACCTCCTTAATCTCTAAATAAGGTGAAGATAATCTTACCATTCCCTGGAAACTTTTCAAGATATGAATAGTCCAACCAATTTGAAATCCTATCATAATACATGAAATTACTAACATTGGATTGTTCGAAAGAATTCACATACAGAAAATATTCCTGATGAGAATAAAGTATTATATTATCATGGAAAGAATCTTGTAAAAAGGTCAGATCAAGATTAAGATAACTTATCGTGATTGTTTATTGGAAAAGAAGTGTCCCATTCTCTTGAAACTTTTCACTGAGCTCGAATACTTAAAGATTAACTATTTGAGGTGAACTAAATGGAACAACCAACATTTTTGAATAATCATGATTGGTAATAGTATTTGGTTGATTATACTTTTCAACCTCAAATAATTGATCGTGGAAAAATTGAGATCCTTCTTTAAATAGAAATTGAGATGAATCAATGGAAGATGCAACCTGAGACTCTTTCAAATCATTTCTTGATTTACCCACGGATAATTGATGAGAATACGAATTAATATGTTCATGGGGATAATTATTTTTCTCTTTATCTTCTATTCAATAATCTCTATGAATTTGTACTTGATTATATAATGCATAATTCATTCCAAAGTGATCTGGAACACATGATTCTATAAGATGATGATAAAAAATATCAGGGTACAAGGAATAATATGTAGAAGAATTGAGGAGAGGAAATTCATCTCTTGAAATGATAGGTATATGCATTTCAAATTTTGGTTTTGTTCCCTCTCCTTGAATAAACATATCATCTCTCATCATATGTTCTTTTAAAGAACACATGATATTTTCCAAGAAAAAATTATGTTCATTATAAAAGGGTGAATGTGAGAGAAACTTACCATAATTAGATGATTCATTACTAGTTTGACCAATGTTGTCATCTCCCACTAATTGATCTTGAACCTATTCACATGAGTGAGGGGACATTTTACTCACAACAAGATTACCAAATTCACATTCCATATCTTTTACTTCAGAAACAATTGTAATATCTTGGATATTTTGACCATGGTCTCCTTTTAAATTCAAAGTTCCTTCCTCGATAGAAGAAGACATTATTGACAAAGAAACATCAAAATGGAAAGTACATCTTGTAAAATGCCATTCTGCTCTTGATTTGCTAAAACGAAGGAAGTTGAAAAAAAAATGTGGTTCCTTAATGACTTCAACATCATCATGAAATTTGAAACCATCTTGAGATTGAGTATTAGTGCTCAATTCAGATTGGTTAACAATTAATTGATATTTCTTGTCTGAGGGAGAAACGAGATATTCAAGCCATTCATTAATAAGAGGCATTTCTTTCAAAGGGAATCTAGTACAAACATGTATGAACCTAATTGCAAAATCATTGAATGATTCATCATTTTCTTTCCTTAAGAAACTTAATTCTTCACTTGATTCATCATAATCATAATTGTTGAAATTTGATAAAAACTCAATTACAAACTCAGACAAAGAATGAATCAAATTAGCTAGAAAAGATTTGAACCAATATTTAACCCGACCTCAGAAAGTGAGAGCGAACAATATGCATATAACATTAGGGTCAATGATATTATGTTTTAAACATTTATAAAAAAATTTAGAAATATGGTCTACTGCGGGTGTGTTCCCTTCACCATCAAAGGTGAATTTTGAAAAGAGATCAACTGTATTCTTGGGAATAAGTGGTAATGATACATTGAAAGCATGTTCCAACACAATGATTTGGGAAGGAGCCATGAAAAATTAAGAAATTGAAGAAATTAAATCCAAATAGTTAGCTTTCCATCTAATCTACCTTGTAGTGCATTATAAGATGACATAGAAGAGGGATTTATAAATATGGAATTATGAAAGGCTGAGGAGTGAAACATTTAATCATTAAATTGTCCTTGGCCCTCCTTCTAGCACCATTTCTTGATGGGTGTAAGTGACACACCATCAAATAGAAGGTCAAATCCAGACTGAGGTTGTCTACATAACCCAAGCCGTTTGGAATGAAATGACCTGATGGGTTTAATGGCTCCGTTGGCCAACTAATGTCCTAAAAAGAGTAAAAGAAATAAACTAATCTAAAGCTATGATTCTAAAAAATGATATATTATTTACTAATGTTTATTAAAAAGAAACATGAATATACAAATGATTTTAAACAATATATATACAGTTTACAATGTTTACTTGAAATCTTGCGAAAATGAATGTTCATAATAATGTTTCAAAATAAGATAAAGTAAGAACATAAATCTTTTTTTTTAATGTTTAAAAATTTTAAACTAATAAATACTAAGAAAATACAATTTAAACAATGACATAGAAATAATCAAAGCTAATTAATGAAATCATCATCTCATTCATATATAAACAAATCTAAATAAAAGAAAGGAATGCACCTACTAACCTCTCACTGATCAACAATACTAAGATAAATTCATCTCTTTGTATTTGTATGAGCTCCTCTTAACCTGTGTCAAGTGTAAACCTATGACAAAAGAAAGAATAATACTTCCTAAAGAAATTCAAGGAAGTGTTTCATATTCTGGAGCGAGTTTATAATGACAAAAAGACAAATAATTATATATCTTGTGACCTTAAAATGTTCAATAACTGAAAATGAAAGAAATTATGATTCTCAGGAATGGTGTTACCAACTATCTAGCATCAGATGTAAACTCAAAATACTTGAGTAGATGATCAATCACAGATATAAACTAAACCAAAAGATAATGAACAACATAAAGAAAAGCATGATATAAAATATTATGTGGAAAACTCACTAAAGATAATTCGACATAGATAACATTTCACATCAAGAAATTACATGAGAAGACAATGAAAAAACACTCCAAAGTCTACAAAGGACGAAATCCAAAGTGTAAACTTATTTCGCATATAGTTTCAAACAAAATATGTTCATCATATGGTCCAGGAAGAACTTTTGGGATAATAGACACTTAAAGATTGAAAAAAATTAATATATAAATGATAACAATTAACCATGTATTGATAAAATAGACTAAAGATAATTTAAATCAATGCATAATCAATTATTCAAAGAATATGAAGATACTATAATGAAAATAAAACCATTTTACTCACAGGACAAAATCCATTAAGCAACCTGGAATTCCATATTCTTCTTTGAAAATACTTGTCCATTCTCCCAAAGATTTCAACCATCTATTACTCCATTTGAAAAGAAAAAAAGTTTACAAAATAAATAATATACAAAAGAGAAAGGTTCAAAATCATCCTCTCCATTTCTTGGATCCTTTTGGCTCTGAACTTTCTCATATATTTATACAATGAATGAATAGTATAGGCGCCACTAATCATTTCCGCCACTTGAAATTTTCCTTGTAAAGAGACACAAATATCTCTCAAATCGTGCATTTGTTTGGGAAAATTCCCACGTGTAAGATAAATGGGTCCATTTTGGAGATGATTTTTCAACCGTTTCTTCAAATTCCTCACGGTTTGGCTGCAATCAGTCCTGGTAAATCGTCTATCTGTTCTTGACACATTTTCAAATTTTATCTGTTGTTGCTCATAAATTTATTTGCAGCAATCCAATATTATTTTTGGATAAATCATCTTGAACGTATTTAGATAATAAAATCAAGACATGATCATATCTGTACAAAATAACTAATAATAGAAACCTGTGAAACAAAAAGAAACCTAAATTAATAACCTAAAAATTGTGAATAAAACAAAATCTAGAACAATAAAATAAAAAATGAATTTAAACTAACTATAAGTTCTAAACGAACATTGTTTATATTTTCCTTTCAAATATGATCTTAAAATTTTAGAAGCTTCAAGTTGATGGTGAGGAGAAAAATACTAATTTTGTTTTTTCACAAAATCAAACAAATGATAGATAATTCTTTTTTTATTATTATTTTTAATTTAAAATGAGATGCAAAATGAAAAAATAATTTAATTAATTAATCTCACCAAATGATTTTGTGAAAATGAGAAACCAACCAAGATATTATTTGATGAAGTATTGAACCCATTATTCAAATACTCAAACTTGCTAATGAGCAAAAGAATGAGCACATATTCATAATTTAAACGAAAGTAAACAATTGATAAAAATTAACGTTTTTGTTTAAATTGATATTTTTATCCTCGTTCCTAAATTTTGACATATACTCTTGTGATGAATGTCTCATACTATAGTGAATGTCTTAAGTTTTTCTCAAAGAAAGCCAAGGTATGGAACTATTTGAAAAGGTTGATTCTGTAGCTCATTATAACTATCAAGATTCTAATGGGGGCCCTTTAAATTTTGTAAAAATTTAGGGGGATTTGTTGGGGCCTAACAAGACCCCACAATGTTATTATTACTTTGGGTAGACAATTATACAGGATCCCGGAGGTAGCTCTATCTACTGTTATTTATTTAATTTCTACTAAGCAATGTAGTAAGGTCAATTCACATACCAGGAAGTTCATCTTCTTTGTTATCCATGTTCAGAGTAAGTAGAAGGTCTCCACCACATATGTGGCCTCTACACAACGCCTCTCTTTGTAGAAAAAGAAAATGGTCGATATCATGGAAGAATACATAGACATCTTTGCCTCACCTACATGGGTACCAACACACTACCAAGTGAAGCATCCAATTGATCTGACCCATGGTGTGCCTCTACCTAATATAACAGTCTATCAGTGCTCATTGATGGAGAATGATGAAATCAGGTGTCAGATCTAAGAGATTCTTCAAAAGGGGAACATCAGGCCCAATGCCTCCCCTTGTAGAAGCCTGATTTTACTGGTGCAGAAGAAGCACAGGACTTAGAAACTTTGCATTGATTACAAAGCCTTAAACAAATCATAGTCATGAACCACTACCCCATTCCCAGGATTGATGACCTTTGTGACCAACTCAAGGGGGAAAAGTTATTCAACAATATCAACATAAATTCTGGCTACCACCAGGTTCCCATCGAACCAACTGATGTATGGAAGACAACCTTCAAGTCTAAAGAAGGTCTCTACAAATGGCTAGTCATGTCCTTTGGCTTAACAAATCCACCAACCACTTTCATGAGGTTGATGGATGATGTATTAAGAACCTTCACCAACTCCTTTGTGGTAGTATATTTGGATGAAATTCTCATCTTCACCATAACTTGGGAGGAGCACATGCAAAATATTTAGCAGGTTTTGAGCACTCTGCAGAAGCACAAGATTTATGCCAACTTGGAAAAATTCTCTTTTGGCATGATAGGGTCCAATACTTGGGCTACATTGTTGATGAGCATGGGGTACATGTTGATCCAACTAATATCCAAGTCATCCGTGACTGGCCAGCCCCGACCACACTAACTGAGCTTTAGATCTTTTTGGGACTAGCCAAATTTTACCAAAGGTTCATGTTGGGATTCTCCCATAGTGCATGATCCCTCAGCCAGGTGACCAAGGGAGGCGGTAAGGACAAGTTCATTTGGGGGGAGGAGCGTTAATGAGAATTTAATGATCTGAAGCATCGCTTGTGCTCAACTCTAGTACTCTCCTTGCCCATTCTGTAACAACCATTCGAGATTGAGATTGATGCATCTGACTATGTTGTGGGTGCAATTATCACTCATCACAAGCATCCTATGGAATACCATAGTTGGACACTCTCTAATACTTTCCGAAAATACCCCACATATGACAAGGAAATGTATTCCATTGTAAAATCCTATCATCAATGGAAACATTACATTATGGGGAAAGAGATGATCATACACATTGATCACAAGCCTCTGAAGTTCATATAGACACATGGGAAATTCCAGAACCTCCTCAATAAGAAGTGGTCCACCTACCTGCAACAGTTCCATCTCAACATCAATTATAAGACAGGTATCTCCAAATGTGTCGTTGAGTGCCTCAATCATCCTCCCATGGCTACAATCACCACTATGCTCCATTCCTATGGACATGAAGCATCTGAGTGCCCCAACTTTATCAACAAGATACAGACTTCTCCAACACCTATCAACGCTTGGGTACATGTGAAACTATCACTAATTTTCACATTCAGGACAAAATCTTATGCCACCTGGGCCATCTATATGTTCCTACAAGAGAGTGTACGAAGCAGAATTGGGAAGCTCACTATAGTCGAGTGGCAGGACATTTTGGCATGGAGAAAACTATGGTCGTTCTTCAGAAACATTTTTATTGGCCAAAAATTTGACAGGATGTCAACAAGTATGTTAGATCTTGCATTGCCTGTGACATTTCCAAGCCAACCATCAAGAAGAAAGGCTTATACACCCCTCTTCCTATTCCCGAAAAGCCTTGGGAATCCATCTCAATGGATTACAAGTATGTCTTATTGTCCACCAAGCAAGGAAATAACTGTGTGTTTGTGGTCGTTGATTGATTTTCGAAGGTGGCCATCCTCATAGCTTGTGAGAAGAATTTCACAATGGAAGATAGTTCTAATCTATTCTTCGAAAGAGTGTGGTTCCACTTTGGGATACCATAGACCATCATCTCCAACCGAGACAATAGGTTTCTCATCACCTTTTGGTCAAGTCTCTGGTCTCTGTTGGACACCAAGCTCACAAAATACATTGCTTTCCACCCCCAAATTGATGGCCAAACATAGGTCATCAATAAGATGATTGTGCACATCCTGTGCATGTAAAATTATAAGCATCCACGTACATGGGATGAGAGTCTCCTATATGTCCAACACATTTACAATATGGCTCTCCATAGTTCCACTGGACATAGCTCATTTCGGGTGGGTCTGAAAATCCAACCCTTGGGACCCATTGATGTTGTAATTCATCTTGCCACCACACAAACATACTCTTCCCCTAATCTATCTACAATAGACAAATCCACCAGAGTCATTGAGAAAATTCATCACATTTTCCAATAGGTCCATGAGATTTTACAGAAATCCAATGCTAAGTACAAGAAGTGCCATGATCAACACATGATACCACAATAGTTTCAGGTTGGTGACAAAGTCTTTCTATATTTTCTGAAGGAGCATCTTACCAGGCCCCATCAAAAGCTTTGAACACTTTGTTATGGGCCTTACACTATCACAAAGGCTCTGGGTATCAATGCTTTTGAGCTTAACACTCCACCCTTCCTTGGTCAACATCCAGTATTCAATGTGTACCTCCTTCGGCTATATTTTCCCCCATTATTGGACACTTTTGAGATCGCAGAACAATTGACACCAACATATCTCAACCTTGACTGCATCTAACAAGCATCCATTAATCATATAGTGGACACACAAGTCAAGGGAATGCGCCAACAATGGATCCAACTTTATCGGGTTGTCAATGCAGGGAAACTCCTACACCAAGGAAAGTGGCTTACTCAAGGCCAAATCTAGCATAATTTTCCTCACCTGATGGAGGAACTCAATGAAATGGATACCATTTATTCCTAAAGGGGAGGATTGATCTAGGTGTATATTGGTGGCCACCCACCTATTCCAACTAGCTCCTTGTCTCTATTTCTTTTTCAACACGTTCTTTTGTAATACTTTGTAATTGTGAGTTATACACTTTTGGGGTTGTATGAAGCCCCACACATCCTCTAGATGGATACAGGTGTCCTTTCTCCTTATCCAACTGGCTTATTTTTTATGTTTTCATCTTAGCACATATTTTTGTACTTTGAGGTCCATTCTGGGGCCCTAAACGTTGTTTTTTTTTCTTGCCAAAGTCAAACTATAGACATGTTCAAAGTTTAATGACCATAATGTGTATCTCTCTGAAAGACCTTTCCAACGGGCTATCACGCACCTAAAACGGAGGTCGTATGCAAAAGTTATGAGACTTGGAAGTTGAGGTACCAAATTACACCAACTTACCCATAGGGCCCACACGACTTGTGGTGTTTCACCTTCTAGGGTTAGGTTTTTGGATGTCTAGGGTTTTGGCATTCATGAGTAATATCAAAAAGGCCTTTGAAGCCTCATTGTAATCCATTCTTCTCATACGGATGCACGTAGCAGCCACATCTCTTCTCAGAGATAGCTACCACCATTCCAACAATTGTTTTAGTTCTACATTTTTACAGTTTTTGTCTATTTCATTATTTAATATAAGATATTGTTCACTAGATATTTGTGTTATTCTTCATATCTCTATGTTTATTGTATTTAGTTTGCTAATTAGTTCGTTCTTCTCCTAAATCTGGATCATCAACGCAATGGAGAACATTGCTTCCTAAGGGGGGATGATTGATCCAAATGTATGTCGGTGGCCTCCCATCTATTCCAACTGGCTCATTTTGGCAGTTTTCTAGTTTGACAATTTTTTCCTAGTTTTCGGGTTCCTGACTTCTGGGGCTGTTTTGAGGCCCTAAACAACGTTTTTAGAGATTTCCATAGTCAAAATGTGGATCGAGTTATATTTTGATGGAAACATGTGTATTCATTGGACAAAACTTTCCAACGGGCTATTGTGCGCCTAAAATGAAGATCTTATGCAAAAGTTACGACCCCAGGAAGTTGATGTACTAACTTACCCAAACAGGGCCCACATGACTTTTGGTGCTTCATCTCCTAGGGTTAGGTTTTTAGATTTATAGGTTTTTTGGTATTCTTGTTTATTGTAAAAAGGCCTTCATAGCCCCATTGTAATCATATTCTTGTGAATGATCACAATCGTCACATCTCTTCTCATAGATAATCCACCACCATTCTAGCAAGCTTGTTTTCCATTGCATTTTATAGTTTTAGTTTATTTCCTTATTGAATATAAACCAGTTTTATTGTATATCTGTTATTCTGTGTTAAGCATATTTGAATAATAATCTATGTTCAATTCGTTCTTCTCATAAAAATATGGATCAACAACTTCACACAAGACCTCAAAAAGTTTCTCAAATTACTTATTGATCTTGATGATTTTTCTCTGCTAGTATGATCAAACAATGGAGGCATGTCATACACTGGTATTTCATCCACTTGTTTTGTCCTTGAAGTCAACGCAACGTTCTCCATGAAAATATCATATCTAGATTCTTTGAATGTCTCATTCTCTTTGTGTGCATCAAACTTTTGTTCAGGTGTTGTGTTCTTCCCGACCCGCTAGTACTGATCCTGATCCTTCTTTGTTGCATATTCTCATGTCTTTTCTCCACCTCTAGTAACTATGTTGATCTTCTTCCCATCCTCTTTTCTATTTTCCAAAGCAATCCACTAACCATTTTGATTGTTTTGGTTCCTTTTATCTTGTATTTTTCCAGAAGTGTCGGACAATCTTTTGTCTCATGGTATTTTGTGTCACAATATAGACATGTCATAGGTGGTTGTGTATAATATCTTGTTTAGTGTCCAGGTTTCTTACAGTTTTGAAAAACTATAGGTCCTTTGCCTCCTCGAAAGCCTCTTCCTCCATGACCTCCTCTTATAAAGTTTCCATTGTTTCCCTGATTGTCTCTGCCCAGTGTATTATAATGTGTTCCCTGATTATACTATGGTTGTGCATTATTTTACTGTGGTGCTTTTTCACACTGATGTGTGTTGTTATACTGTGATGGTGCTCCAAAATGTTGTGCGTTATTTTACTGCAGTGGCCCTGCAAACTATTGTGTTTTTTAATACTCTGGTTGTTGCATGTTTTTATACTACGGTTGTTGCACATGTTGTGCTATCATTAATTCAGCCTACACCCTATATGCATCCGATGCCCTTTTCTTAATTATCTCTAAGGTTCTACAGTCCTTGTCTTCATGTCTATTTGAATTGAAAAAATTACAAAATGCAGTCTTTGGTACTATTTGATACTTCTGCATCATGGGACAATTATAGGGATCATGTCCATTTGTTTTTCATATATCATGCCAGGGTCCTCTTGGGGGTAAGGGATTGGGAATTCCTTTTCCCAAGTACTGTGCAAAGGCTGGACATTGATTCTTATGATGACCTTTTGTTATAAAAAAATTAGTAATAAGCCCCAGAGTAATACTTTCTAACCAAAAATCCATTGCGTGCATGAATTTATTATTAAACCTTTCCAACTATGTGATATTTTCAGTAGTCCACTCTACCGGCCTTATCTGATTAGTTGGATGAGTATCCTTTAACCTCAATATCCACTCATGTAATAAATTTGGAAAATAATAGAAATATACTTCATGCAAAATCAATAAATACATACCTTTGTAGATGTTGGTGTGGTGTATACCTGTATCTTCTATTATCTTTCTGCATGAACTCGAGTTGCTTCATCTCTGACTATATTTTAATCTCTTTCTTTGTAGGGTTCTATGGCCTAAACATCCCCTTCTACCACTGCATTCTCTTCATCAAATCCCCTCCAATATGTTCTATTGAGTTTCAACTAACAACAAAAGCATTTGTTGGATGTCTGGGTTGATCCAGGTTCTACCGTAGTTATCCAACAAAAAACTAGAAACCATCAGCCCCTTTGGTAAACCAGAAGGAAACACTACACATAGAGTGCACAATGCAGTCTCACCCAGGATGGCTTATGGGTGATTCCATGACCCAAGTGTCTACAATCATGGAAGGGATGGAACTGATGGGAATGGTAGGCATATTATTTACTTACTCTTTTATTTCAACATTCATTAGATCTACTAGTCTATCAATTCCACAGAAAACATCGTACTATTCTATTGTGCACTATAAATAAATTTCAAAAGGTTCATTCATTCATTTATTCATTCATCATAAAAAATATAAAACATTAGAGAACAAACACATAGAAACACCAAATTTTACCGTCATTCACCCCCCAGGCTACATCCACAAATATTTGTTGTTTATTTATTATTCTTCATCAAAATGTCCTGCATTGCACGCATTACACCATAGATTTTAGTACTAGTGAGGCTAACCAACATTGCAGCAAGCTCCACATATTGTGACATGACCCTCAGTTACACTTCATAAGTCTCCATTACCTCCTTAGCCATACAACCAAAACTGATACTTCGACTCAAAACATATCAAATACTCAAGACTCAAAAAGGTTCTCCAATATAGGATCTTCACACATAAGTTTTAAGATACCCCCTATCTTCATCATACATCATATTTATACAAAATGATGGGTAAAAACCCTTTACATTGACTGCCAAAACCCTAACTCTAAGTGGACTCATCTTGTCCACTTTCTAACTTCCTTCGTGCACTAATCCAGAATTCTATAGCATTGATTTTCCTTTCTTCCTGACACATTGCTTCCTTTTCCTTCTTGCACATTTCTTTCTCCTCATTTCCTCATGTGCCTTGCTTCCTTTGTCCATTCCTTATCTACCTGACTCATTTGTTGCACTTTTTCCTCAGAATTTGCTCCCAAAATATTTCTCTCCAGCTCTGATACTAATGATGATGAGACTGACTTGGGAAGGATGACTTGCAAGGTTAGAGGCTAACTGCAGAATGGTATAATCAAGTAGAAACTTTCCCTTGAACATAAGAACGACACATTACGTGACTTAGGAAACATGAATATAAATTGGGATACATTTGTGACACAAGAGGCATCGAAAAATGCTCCATATGGTTGGAAGAATAACCAACCTAGGGTGATAAAACTAAAAAATGAGAAAAAAGTCTCCTAAATCCATACTAAACCCAAAATGATGAGATCATGAATCAAAATTGTGATTTTTTCAAGGGAGAAAAAATTGTTTCCAATAAAAGAGATAAAAAAATTCCCCCTCTTTTTGTTTTGATTTTTTAATTTTTTTGTTCTTTTTCATATTATTAAAGACTGAAAAAGAATAAAAGAGTGTTATTGTACAGTGGAGGAAATGAGTGTCACGGGAAAGAAAAATAGTTCTGTAACACAGGGAACATACCTATGATCAATGCAAGGAAGCATGTGCAGGATAAGGACACTCGGGAAATGTTCCTGCCAGGGATAAGGTATTGATTCACACAGGCATAAAACACAAGGGTGGGTCTAATAGGAATGTATAAGTGATTGGTTCAACGACAACATGTTGAAGCCGACATTAGGCCTAAAAGTGCAAGAAATCAAAATGCAATGCAATTAAAACTCAACTTTAGGAAGTAAACCTCTCATGGTGGTATTTTTGATAAGTTTAGTCTCTAAGGATCGAAAAGGAATAAAATAATACCAAGGAGAACTCTTCTATCCAATATTGGACTAGATTATTCATTTTTTGTAGATAGTCAGTTCGGTCTAGAAAATGTCTAAACTTATACCAAAAATATGTATCGTCAAAACCATTTTATGAGTGTGATAGAGACAATATCACTCGGCCATATTTTCATATTTAAGGAGTCTAAAAAGATCTTAAATATGGACTCCCTTGTCCTTTTTCATAAATTTTGTCTCCTAAGCCCAAAAAAGTATAAAGCACAATTGAGGAGAACTCTTCTATTCTGTAGACTAGATTATACATTTTTCATAATTAGTCTATTGAGTTTGAAAAAGGGGTAAACTTGTGTTGAATAGACATTCCTTCAGGACGATTTAATGAGTGGAAAAGGAACAAGGTCACTCAACAATATTTTCAATTTTAACAAGTATGAAAAGAGATTAACTATGGACTCCATAATGTTGTTGTAGGAAACATATAAGGGAGGGAGTCTCATGGATAATGGATAGAATAAGAGTGATTAAGAAACATGAAGTTCAAATTCAAAATCATGACAGGGATAAGAAGGACTCCCAAGACTAAAAACAAACTTGCACCATGAGAACCAGAATACAAGGGGATTCTAGAATAGGATGCCCATGGAAGGTAGGCTCTACCACATGAATTACGACACTTCTAAAAAGTAGAGAAGGTTTAGTGTCAAAACTCAGTGGGGTCGATCCTAAGGCTGAATGAAACATGAAATGGATAATGAAAAAATTGATGAAGGGGAGAACCTAACATATATATGAGTTTCAAGATCATTACTTGTCAGAACGGATCAACATCGGACATATAGATACCAAATAAAAATGTCTCCAAAGTATTGTATATAAGACCAAAAATTCTCACCCTTAAGTTAATAATTCTAATATATAAACCTCTTATAAAGAAAAGTATTAAGGGATACAAAACTTGAAAACAATAAACCCTAAAAATACAATATGTACAGAGGACCACACAACCTTGCGACTTATGCATAACAATGCTCTAGGTATATCCCATTGCTAAGCTCAAGCTAAGGGTTTCATTGGTAACCAACCAGTAAATCTTCTAGTTCGGGAATAGGTTGAAGATCCATCATCATATCTTCAAGGATGGCCTCATATGAAGTAAAATTAATATCCATGAAACCGAGGCCCGAAAACTCACAAATACCAGGGCTTGAGGTCTTACAAACAACAATATCAGACTCAAGAGGAAATGCCATATTACTTGGGCCAACATGGGGAAACAAGTGTTGATGTTTGGACAACATCGGGAAGACATTATCTTAGAATAATAATTATTAATATAATTATTGATTATTAAATATCATATATAATAAGTAAATGATAATAATAAATAGTTATTGATTATTAAAGGGACACATCCTTTCACGGATGGTCACCATATGTTCCCTATATATGGAACACTCATCATTGTAATAATATATTGATCATATCTCATATGAAGAAAAACAACATGGTATCAGAGTGGGACTGGGCTTGAATCCCTCATGGGAGGCCCAGGAAGATAAGAATGGATTACTTCTTCTGATTGATTGATTGATTGATTTGATTACCCTTGTAAGTAAGCGTGGAATATTTGATTTTCTTGGAGGTGGCAGTAGCATTCTAGGTCCATCATCCCTTGTAGGGGTCCCACTATCCCTCATGTACCCAACAGACAGAGAAGCCCAATTATAGTATCTTGTTATTGGGTGCGTACAATGTCTATGAACCCACTAGATTTCATTTGTTAACTTTAAAATCATTTTAAACTCGAGGGTCTAAATTCATTTCCTTCGTCATTCTTTCAATATCGTCAAAAGAATTACCTAGAGACAAATCTTCCCTGCGGAATGACTAAAGCTATATGAGCAACAAATCAATAATGCACTGTGGAACATTGTGAATTTAATCAATCAAAATATTTCCCTCATCACCTGTAGATCCATTATAAAGAGAGTGTGGGTGATCCTGGAGTAGATGTGTGTGATAGTAGATTGAATAAATAGTGGTGGGATCTATCCAAAATGAAATCCATGGAATTTCAAATTTATTGGTCACATCAAGTGACCGGAAGAGTGTGGTATCTACTATGATGCATGATACTGGAGGCCCTGTATTATTGAGATTGAGAATAAGCTATTCAAACTCTTGTCCCATGTTATCTACAGATCATAGGAAATTGAAAAAATTGGTGGACCAATCGAAATCGAGAGGTAATCCATTGGACATTTGTGTAGAGCGAATATCAAGAACCAGATCTGGGGTTTCCAACTGAAGTTGAGTGTCTTTGTAATAAGATTTAGTGATTTGGGCATGGATGCGATGACTCATGAGGAAGGTGATAATAATACCTTTGGAAGAAAGCGTATTTGAAAACTTCATCATGGTAGTTATATGACCCTGTGTTGGGTACAGAATAATCAGAGCATGCAAGGCATAGGTTTCTAGGGTGCAAGGGGCCATTGCTCAAAATGATGGACTTTAGTTGAATAATATTGAGCTACAATGAATGGTGTGTGATATTTTATGTGATGCAACAATATATATATATATATATATATATATATATAACCGGAGAGTGGATCAATGTAATGGAGTGAAGGGAATCCATGAAACACGCATTGAAGTGAAGAGTTGATGGGAATGTGGACTTCATCATGACATGCCTCAGATGGTCAGATGAAGGAACCAAGACATTTATTTCATGAGGAAACCTCAATATGTCTTGTGAGACATTGGTTCCATGAGGGAACATCAAATTGTCTTAGAAATTGGTTTCATGAGGAAACCTCTAAATGTCAAATATGGTCCAAGATGAATTAGCTTGATCATCCCTAAGGGACTAGCCACCCCTTGTAGGATAAACTAGCTCAGGTATTGTGCATATAAACTACATCCATGACTGTAGTGTATGTTCAGAACATAATTCCTCATATGATTTTGAGGAACATGACTCTTGAGGAGGAATTCACCGTAGTGAATCCTAAGGTTGACACTTCAATATATATGGGTGTCCAATATACATTCATGTATCCAAGGAGAAAAAGATCAAGCTAGACCCTTCAAGAAGAAAGGGTACATTTGTGGGGTACAATGAGTCTTCGAAGGAATACCTGATCTACATCCCTGGTCAGAGATAGATTGAAGTGAGAAGAGATGTTATATTTGAGGAGGATGTAGCCTTCAAGATATCTAGAGGATCTCACATGGAGATTAATAGTGAGACACATGAAGATATGGTGCCTTATCCTCCTCACCCTCCAACAATTTAGAGGGAAAAAGTTGAGCCTATTGATCAAATTGATCTTCTTGATCCTATAGCTCTAGTTGATGTTCCTAGAGATAGTGCAGTAGGTCATACGAGACCTACATGGGCTCGTCAGAATTTGCAGGAGGCAGAAGGACATGCATATCCTTGTGGTACCTTTCGAGAAAGAAAGAAACCTCAAAAATATTTGTGCTATGTCGCAGCTATGAGCCACATCATTGATTTTGATCTTTCTTGTTATGAGGAGGAAACTATTAATCTAGTATTAAAAGATGCCATGATGGAGGAGTATAATTCCATCATGAAGAACGATGTTTGGGATATTGTTATGAGACCTGAGGGGAAGTTTGTAGTGACTTCCAAATGGATCTACAAGATCAGACACATAGTTGATGGGAGCATCAAGAGGCACAAAATGAGATTTGTTGCTAGAGGAATCTCCGAGGTGGAGGTAATAGATTATGAGGAGACATTTGATCCTATTTCTAGATACACTTCTATCGAGATGATTATTTCCCCTGCAACATCCATGGGTTGGAGAGTATATTAGATGAATGTAAGTAAAACCTTTATCAATGGAGAGATTGAGGAAGAAGTATACATCGAGCAACCATATGGTTTCGTGATACATGCGAAGGAGTCTCATGTGTGCAGGTTGAAGAAGGCCTTATATGGACTCAAGAAACCACCTTGATCTTGGTATGCGAGGATTGATGGAAACCTAATGATTTTTAGGTTTCAAAAAAAGTGTTTTTGATCCCATCCTATACTACAAGACTATTAATAGTGAGTCCCTGATTTTGGTCCTATACATTGATGATTTATTCCTCATCGGTACAAAGATCCTTATTGTTGAATGCAAGTATGTGTTGGAATCTAAGTTTTAGATGAAGGACCTTGGTATGATACACTACCTCTAGGGAATAGAGGTGTGGAAGAGAACTAATGAGATCTTCCTGAGTGAGGGGGAGTACAAAATTGAGATATTGAAGAATTTTGGGATGCTGAACTTGAATCCCATGGATACACCAATGGTGACGAATTTTAAGAAACTAAGTGTGTCTTCTTCTAATTCTGATGAAATTGATCTGAATATGTACAAACATCTAATTGGATAATTGATGTATCTGGTTAAAACCAGACCAAATATTTTCTATGTAGTGAGTGAACTTAACCAGTTTATGAGTCAGCTGAGATATAACACTGGATTGTTATGAAGCATGTGTTGAGATAGTTGTGAGGCACAGTTGGACATGGTCTAAGATATACTTCCAGTATTGATATGATATGGTAGGAATGTATTGAATCTGATTGGGCAGGGAGCGTAGTGGACTTAAAGAGAAACTTCGGGTGTTGCTTCACTTTTGGATCTTCTATGGTTTCCTAGTGTAGAAGGAAACATACTTCTATGGCTTTGAGAACAAAAGAAGCAAAGTACATTGCATTAAGTATGCCAGTCCATGAAATAGTGTGGCTTCACAAGCTCCTTGCATATTTATCTGAAAATGTGTTGGATTCCACCATTATTCATTATGGTAACCAAAGTTGTGTGAACATCTCAGAGAATCTAGTGTTTCATGACAAATCGAACCACATTGAGATCAAGTACCATTACATCTGAGACATGGTGTAGAGGAAGGAAGTATTGGTGGTGTACCTTCCTACATATGAGAAGAATGTTGATGTTCTTACCAAACCAAGATGAAGTTCAAGTACTTTTGTGACAGAATTGGTGTGGAAATAAATGCCTCCCTCGCTGAGAGGGAGTGTTGATGTTTGCAGCTTCCTGAGAAATTCTCTAGATTGTACTCCTTTGTGACTGAGTTGAGTTGATATATGATGACACTTATCAGAGAAGGGATAAGTGTGTTTGGGATTATATACCAACTTCCCTTGTGGAGATCATATGAGGACACGTCCCATGTGGAGAGCACATGAGGACATGTCAAGGGAGTTTACCCTTGACATCACACACTATGGGAGTTGACCCTAGTGTTTCTAGAGGGTGTCTCCTCTAGAAGTCCACATGGGAGTGCCATGTGTGAAAAACATTCTATAGATTATACTCCTCTGTGAATTGAGTTGAGTTGATCTATGAGGACATTTATTTGAGAAGGGATAAGTGCATTTTGGCTTATATCCCAATGTTCCATGTGGAGAGAACATGAGTACATGTCAAGGGATTTGACCCTTAACGTTACACACTATGGGGAGTTGACCCTAAGTTTTCCTTGAGGGAGTAGCCTCTAGAAGTCCACATGGGAGTGCCATGTGTGAGAAACCTTTTTCTACTATGGTGGTTTTGTAACACTGATGGAGACTGTGTGTCTCTAGACAATAGTTGTGTACTACTATGGAAAGATACCTCCCTAGCTAAGAGGGAGTGTCGATGTTTCAACATCGGGAATACCTTCTCCTAGATTGGGTTGTAGACCAAGGGAGATATGATACATTTATAAAAAATGTGCACTTGTGGTAAATGGACCTATATGTAGTCCTTCCTTGATCATGACAAGGAATAATATGGACTCGAAGTGCTTGAAGTGATTTCCACGTGTCAGTTAGCATCAGGTTGACATTATCGCTAGGTGTGTACTTGTGGTGAAAGATCCTCGTGTGGTCTTTGTCCTAGTCATGCTGATTTGACAAGGAATGATAAAGACTCAATATGCTATATTATATTACATGTGGACCCAGAGTGAGCCTGATCTTAGAGAGAGTTAATTGGATCAGAGGGAGAGCCGCATAAGGATTTTCTCCATGGTTCAGGTGGGAGAGAGACGTCTGCCAAGACTGACAAAAAAGTGTCATGAGTCTAGGGTGAAGTTTGTATACTTCAAAGACAAGATTGGGATGATGTACAATGTCTCCCTCGTTGAGAGGGAGTGTTGATGTTTGGACAACATCGAAAAGACATTATCTTAGAATAATAATTATTAATATAATTATTGATTATTAAATATCATACATAATAAGTAAATGATAATAATAAATAGTTATTGATTACTCAAGAGACATATTCTTTGATGGATGGTCACCATATGTTCCCTATATATGGAACACTCATCATTGTAATAATATATCGATCATATCTCATATGAAGAAAAACAACAACAAGGGATCCCATGCACCCATCGGATAAAACACATGATCAATTGTCAAGTGCTTGTATTGAGAAGGAGAACATAATTGTAAAGGATCCTTCTCAGTATCAATTGAACATCGAGGATAAGACACCACATAATTCACTCGTGGTGGATAAGAGTCTATTCAAACACTAGGAACGCAAAAAGGGGAAACCTAAGGTAAAGTCAAGCCAGGATGGTGATTATCAAATGAAATTTGATCAACAGTGACAATGCTTCTATTGTGACAGAAATGCATCACACAAAAGAGTGTAGAAAATGAATTTACCAACTTAACTAGAATTGTGACCTCAAAACAAGAAATCTATCCCAAAAACCCCATATTAAAAAAAAAAAAAACATGAAAATCAACCCCCAAAACCAAAAGGTGGTGTTACCGTTAGCACCATTTTTTCAAAAGGTGTCAAAATTAAAACATTTTTCAAGCATGGCCTTCAAAACTCATATAGTAGCTCAAAAAAACCTTAAAATCAACACCTAAACAAAAAATGATGTTACATAAAGAAAAATGTTTTTTTCAAAACGTTAAAATTAAAGATATTTTGAGATATTTTGAAAATGTATTTTTAGTATTTGGTACCCTTAAAATCAAAACCTCAAAATCAACCATCAAATTGAAAAGTATTGTTACCGGTAGTACCCATTTTAAAATTGGGGTATTAAAATGGCACATTTTTTAAAGTGGTAAAAGAAATCACCATTATTGTAAACAAAATCATAAAATCAACCCTTAAATGCTTACTTTTTAAATCTTAGTTTATCACCCCAAGCAAAAAATAATATATAATGTCATTAAAATAATACATTTAAAAATATATATTCAATACCAAATTTGTAAAAAAAAAAAGGTGGAAAAAAACTAAAAAAAAAGAAAAAATACTAAAAAAAAGTCAAAATTCAAAAAACAATTAAAAAAATATCTAAAATTAAAAAATAATTCAAAAAATTCTATAACTCCATATACTAAAAATTTATAATAATAATAATAATAAAAAATATACACACTTTTGTCAAAAATTAAAAAAACAAAAATTATATATATATATATATATATATATATATATATATATATATATATATATATATATATATATATATATA